>JZLH01S0175031.1:37188-49145 GCA_001188425.1 Eucidaris tribuloides | reverse complement strand
TTTTTTTGCTGAGTGTACAATGTCAAATCTATGTCAAATATTACATGTATGTCAACAAATGCTATGTTAAGTCTATGTCAAATACTATGTCATATATGTCGAATCTATGTCAAATACTATTTCGATTCTATGTCAAATACTCTGTCAAATCTATGTCCAATTTGTGTGAAATCTATGTCAAATCTATGTCAAATCTATGTCAAATCTATGTCAAATACTACATGTATGTCAAATATAATAGCTAATTTATTTGTACCTCAACTCTAGCCTCTACGTCGAAAGTACGGAAATATAATACAATAAAATACAATGATCCAAGACATTAAGTAATAGAGCCTTTCAAGAACCACCAAAATTATGAAATGACTCCCCCCCCCCGAACAAAATACATCAATCACAGACTTTGATAATTTCAAAGCGATGCTGAAGACCCACCTGATTTATATTTATCAATTATTTGATCTTATTTTTTGAAAATATAATATCAGTTTAATATTTACTATGCACACAGACAGAGACTATTTTCATCAAATTTTTCATCGATTCTAAGAATTGAATATCATTTATAATATTTCGTGAAACTTACGACGAACGACGAGCCTCATGGCCATTGCAAACATCCTCGATATTGGAGAAGGCATCGGCCTGGTCCCCCGACCCACTGGGGTTGAGCAAGCCATTGTTGGTGAGAAGATCGATACTGCCTTGGGTATGGAAGTCCAGGACCTGGCAGGCTAGGGCCTGGACTGCCTGACTGCAGGATCCCCCGCCACCACCACCACCAGATGAACCACCTGTACATCATTATTGGAAACAAATGTCGACATTGAATTGCCTAAAGGTAGAAAAAAAAAACGTTTTCCGGACAGTCACATAGTATACTACTACTACTACTACTACTACTACTACTACTATAACAACAACACAGCAACAACAACTACTACTACTACTACTACTTTTACAACAACAACTACTACTACTACTATTACTGATCTACTACTACTACTACTACTACCACCATCACCACAACAACAACCTACTACTACTATTACTACTACTACCACTACTACCACTTCTATCACTACCACTACTACCACTGCCACTACTACCACTACCACCACAACCACCACTACTGCCACTACCACTACTACAACAACAACTACCAAAACAACAATTACAACAACAACTACCACTACAACAACAATTACAACTGCTACTACTACCATTATTACTACTTCTACTACTATCACTACTGCTACTACCACTGCCACTACTACAACAACTCATACTCCTACTACTACTACTACTACTATTACTACTACTACTACTACTATTACTACCTTTGCTAAATTACTACTACTTTACTTACCATTACTACTACTACTACTACTACTACTACTACTACTACTATTGCTACTACTACCACTACTATTACCGATGTGAACTTTGATATTGAGAAAGTTAATTGATTTTGTTTTAATGATAAGTAAGATCATCGAAAATGCCCTGTCATGAGGAGGAAGAGAAGAGAAGGATGGGAAAAGGAGGATAAGAAGGAGGAGAGGAAGAGAGGAGCCCTACTACTACTACTACAACAACAACTACTACTACTACTCCTCCTCCTACTACTACTACTACTACTACTACTACTACTACTACTACTGTTACTACTGATACTACTACTACTACTACTACTACTACTACTGATCCTACTACTACTTCTACTACTCATACTCCTACTACTACTACTACTACTATTACTACTAGTACTACTACTATTACTACTACTACTAGTACTATTACTACCTTTGCTAACACTACTACTACTTCTGCTACTACCATTACTACTACTACTACTACTACTACTACTACTACTACTTTTGCTACCACCACAACTACTACAACTACTACTACTACTGTCACACATTAGCTTCTAGAGCCAACGTATGCCTAACGTGTTCAAAAATTTCGTGTACTTTGTCAGTCGTAAGTGATACGTTTGGCCTACGTTGTATTCGTGTTTTTTTGTGGACATGTTTAAAACTTAGAGGATAATGGCGCTGTCACACCTTGACGATTTAGCGAGCTTATGCCTGACTTATCAAATTTGTAGTAAAACGCTAGCATACGCTGAACTGTGATTTTTTTCTTTTTTCAATTTTGGACGCATACATAGCGTGCTCATAACGAGTTGGACGTACATATAACGTGTAATTTATCTAGAACGTTATACCTTGGCGTGTTGCCAACGTTTACAACTTATGCCCAACGATACTCTAACTGACCCATAGCGTGGGGTAGCGTTTCGCCGACGATCACTTGTATAGTAGCCTATAGAAAGCTACGCTCCACGATTCAAGTCATAACCGCACTAGACTTCGCAGTACAAACACCACTCTACCAACATCTCCGTCATGCCGAAAAAAATCGAAGAACCCTGCCTAGACATTATCGTGACGTATTTCAACTTATAAGCAACTTACAAATAACGTGTGTGGACGTATGTCAACGATAGCATAACTTACCTACAACGTATGGCCCGCGTATGCGGGACGTATGATCATACGCTGGCATACGTCGAAAAATGTTGTACCTGCAAAATGTTTCGACAAACTCGTCGTACTACGACGTATACCAGCGTGCTTCAGCGTACACATAACTTATACAAAACTTATACAGAACTTACCTATAACTTAATTATTCAACGTATATGATAACGTATTCGCCAAATTTTTCATACGTCGTTATACGCTGGCTAAATCGTCAAGGTGTGTCCAGCGTGCTCCAGCGTGCACATAACGTATACAAAACTTACCCATAACTTATACGTATGACAATGTATTCACCAAATTTTTTATACGTCGGCATACGCTGGCTAAATCTTCAAGGCGTGACAGGGCCATAAGGTGCTTACTAGTACGATATGTATTCGTTGAGTATTTGCTGTTTGATCGTTGCAAACGTTGGTTGTTCGTTTCTTAATCGTCCACCACACTAGTCTACAGTTAGACTTATAGGGCCCTGCCACATATTAGCGTTTACAGCCAACGTGTGCCTAACGTGTTTGCAAAATAGTCCCGGGCCCACCACAAATTGCAAAAGAATTGATTTTACTGCAGTGCATTTCAGTAAGGTCCACTGAACACCATACTAAAAGTCTCCCAAAATCGTAGCATGGGAAAGTAATCTAATTTGCATAATATGCAAATTAGCTTTCACTGTACAAGGAAATTAATATTTTCACCAAATTTTTCAGCTTATGGCGCAGTCTCACCTTAACGATTTAGCCAGTGTATGCCGACGTATAAAAAATTTGGCGAATACGTCGTCATACGTTGAATAAGTTATGGGTAAGTTTTTGTATAAGTTATGTGCACGCTGAAGCACGCTGGGCACACCTCGACGATTTAGCCAGCGTATGCCGACGTATAAAACATTTTGCGAATACGTTGTCATACGTTAAATAAGTTACGGGTAAGTTCTGTATAAGTTATGTGTAAGTTATGTTTACGCTGAAGCACGCTGGTATACGTCGTAGTACGACGAGTTCGTCGTAAAAATTTTGTGCAGGCACAAAATTTTTCGACGTATGCCAGCGTATGATCATACGTCCCGCAAACGCGGGCCATACGTTGTAGGTAAGTTATGCTGTCGTTGACATACGTCCACACGCGTTATTTGTAAGTTGCTCGTAAGTTGAAATACGTCTAGGCAGGGTTCTTTGATTTTTTTTAGCATGACGGAGATGTTGGTATAATGGCGTTTGTACTGCTAAGTCTAGTGCGGTTATGGTTTGAATCGTGGAGCGTAGCCTTTTTGTATTTATTTATTTATTTATTTATTTATTCATTCACAAAATTGCAATTCAAAGAGTTGGATTAAAAATACAAAGTATGACAATTACAATCACTGGTATGAATAAAATACACATAATTTACAACAAAATCTTGTAACACAGGTGGAAAATGTGACAGACATAAGAAATGAAAATAAAAATATCAAAAAAGGGAAGTTTCAGCGAGAAAAGGTGGAAATCAGGGGTGTTTAGAAATAATGTGTAACGGTAAAAAAAAATCTCAGCTATAGATTAACATAGTAAATACATTTTTAAACAGGTATAATTCAATCACTGTAAAATACAGAAATTGCTTCGTCAAACTTAGCATATATATCCCAGTAAATTCTACATTTTTAACAATTACCTCAGACAGGGATGGTTTCGCGTGAAAAATGTGTGGAATCACAAAACACAACACACCACCACGACACAACCCACACACCACACACACAACCACAAACACCAACCACAACACACACACACACACCAACACACACAGCACACACACAAACACACACACACACACAACAACACAAACCACAATACATAAACACACTCACATAAACAAACACACACGCATAAACGAACACTCACAAACACGCATACACACAGACACTCACACAAACACACACACACAAAACACACGCAAACATACAAACAAACACACAGACGCACACATACAAACACACACACAAACACACAAACACACACAAACAAACACACACACACAAACAAGCCAACATATGCACAAATAATGTGCAAGGAATATTAATAACAAAAAGAACAGGAGAGAAAAGTGGAACAGACAAATTGGATGGAAGGGGAAAGGGAAAAGGGGGATGGGAAAGGGAAAAGGGGAGGGGAAAGGAAAAAAGGGAGGAAGAGGGGGAAAGCAACAAGAACATAAAGTGCGGTGACAGGAGGGAGGGGATAAAGAAATAAAGAAAAAAAGAGAAGAAAGAGGAGAATTATGATATAAATATTGCACTTTTTTTCGATAATAATAATAATGGTTAAATAGTAAGGACGTAAAATTCACTATATAAAAGCAACGCATTATTACTATTATTGTTATTATCATTATGCACATTTTGGGTACTATTTAAATGCTTGCAAGACACAGGATCAAAGTTACTCATCAAAGTACATTTGTATAACCAATCAATTAAAAAATGAGTCAATTTAAATCAAATTCAACATATGAATCAACATCATTCTTATTACCGTTAACAGAATTGCTTTCCAAAGAAAATAATGACAACAAAGAAAGTCAGAGAAACGAAAGTTTGGAAAAAGAGCGAGTGAGGGAGAATGAAAAAGGGGAAATTGGAATATACAAAAGAAATATAGGATAGTGGAAAGCATACACAATATCGCACTTATTGTAAATTATACAAACACCACGGGATAAAACTATTCTTATATCTATTAGTTTTACATCTAGGAAGAAACAGGGGTTCGCTATTTCTCAGATTGTATGTTGTATTACTCTTGGGTGGGAGGAAAACATTTAGTTTGTGATCCAGTTTTTGTATTTTATTGGCTACTACAAGTGATCGTCGGCGATACGCTACCCCACGCTATGGGTAAGTTAGAGTATTGTTGGGCATAAGTTGTGAACGTCGGCAACACGCCAAGCATTCGTTGATATAAGTTATCTACAACTTCTCGAAACGTTCTATATAAGTTATACGTTATGCGTACGTCCAACTCGTTATGAGCACGCTATGTATACGTCCAAAAGTGCAAAAAGAAAAAAAATCTAAGTTTAGCGTATGCCAGCGTTTTCCCCCTAATTTGATACGTCAGGCATACGCTAGCTAAATCGTCAAGGTGTGACTGCGCCATTAGTGGAAGATTAAAAGAAATTTACTGTCAAGACAGATGTTCATATAGTCAGGGAACATGATTAGCATATTTCTAAATAAACAATTATAATTTAAACAGCATAATTAGCATGATCATCATAATCAGCTATAATTAGCATATATAAAATATGTAATATGTTGTTTAATTTGAATCCAGAAAGCCAGAAAAACATGAAAAATACAATTTTTTAAGGTTTTCTATGGCGAGGAATCCATTCATGACGCCATTTATTATTTTTAGTAACGCAGTTTCTTAAAGAGCATAATTAGCATAATGAGCTAATTTGCATGTACATAATAATTCAGTAGATGGTAAAACAAAACGCACATGTAAATAGCCTGGAAAGGTATTTAAGTACAAGTTTTTTGTTGATTCGTGTTTAAGAAGTGTATATTGCAGTATACTTAACATAGTTTGCACCTTGGCAACCTTGATTAATTATCTCCATTAGCCTTATTAGCATAATCAGCTGATTAGCATAATATGTAATATATTGCTATAAGCTAAATACTGGAAGCCCGAAAACAAGGATAACACATTTTCCCAAGGGTTTTCTAGGAAGAGGAATCAATTTATGACACCTGGTTTTAATTTTGAGTAATGCAAGTTTCTTGAATAGCATAATTGACATAATTATCATAATGAGCTAATTTGCATGCATACAATAATTCAGTAGCTGATAACATAAACCATGTACATGACCTGGAAAAGTTGTAAGTACAAGTTTTATTTCGTTGATTCGTGTTTAAAATGGGTATTTTGGAGTAAATTCAGTTTGGTTGACACTTTGGCAAACTTGTGTAATCATCTTTATCAGCCTAATTAGCATAATGAGCTAATTTGCATGCATACAATTATTCAGTAGCTGATAACATAAACCATGTACATGACCTGGAAAAGTTGTTAAGTACAAGTTTTATTTTGTTGATTCGTGTTTAAAATGGGTATTTGGAAAAAAAATCAGTTTGGTTGACACTGTGGCAAATTGTATAATTTTCTTTATTAGCCTAATTAGCATAATCAGCTAATTAGCATACTTTGTAATATGTTGCTAAACTTTATACCGGAAGCCCGAAAACATGGATAACACAACTTTTCGATGGTTTTATAAAACAATGAATCCATTCAGGACACCATGTTTTATTTTCGAGCAACGGAAGTTTCTTAAAGAACATAATTAGCATAATTAGCTAATTTGCATACACACAATAATCCAGTCCTTGAAACAACGTTAAGGAATTTTTTTTTTGGGGTCGATTAGTTTTTAAGATGGGAATTTGGAGTAAATATGATTTGGTTGCCCCCTTGGCAAACTTGCTCAAATATCTTAATTAGCCATATTACCATAATCAGCTAATTAGCATGATATGTAATATGTTGCTAAACTTATTTCAGAAATCCTAACAATAGGGATAACACAACTTGTCAAAAGTTTTCTAGGTCGGGGAATCCATTTATGACACCAGATTTTATTTTCCAGTAATGCAAGTTTCTTAAAGAGCATAATTAGCACAATTATCTAATTAGCATACTTACAATAATTCTGTAGATGGTAACATAAACCATGTACATGTTTTGGAAAAGTTGTTACATTTTTTTGGCAGATTCATGTTTAAGATGGGTATTTGGAGTAAATATAGTTTGGTTGCTACCTTAGCAAATTAGTTCATTTATTTCAAATAGCTTAATTAACATACTATGTAATACATGTATGTTGCAGAAACATAAGGATAACGCAACGTTTCAAGAGATTTCTATGATGAAGAATCCATTTATGACACCAGTTTTTTTTAGTAATCCAGTTGTCTTACAGAACATAATGAACAAATTAGCTAATTAGCATATATGTAGTTTAGTAGATGGTAAATATACCATGTATATGACCGGGAAAAGTTGTTCAAGGAGTACAAGGGGTTTTGACTCATGCTTTTGATGGATTAACTTAATTACCACCTTGGCAATATTTTGCTTTTATATTTGTTAGCATAATTAACATGATCAGCTAATTAGCATAACATATTTTTGTTCAATTATTTTAATTAGCTTGATTTGCGTAATGAGCTAATTAGCATAATATGTTGAAAAGCTTAATGCAGAAAACCGAAACAAAAGCATAACACTAATTTCCGAGGATTACCTATGCAGGGAATCCATTCATTACACCAGTTTTTATTTTTAGATAATGCAAGCGTCTTAAATATCAAGTCATGCAATTTTGTTAAAGAATACAATTATCATAATGAGCTATTTAGCATTATAATTTAGTAGCTCATACACCACTTGCATGAACTTTGAAATTGTTCATTACAACGATTTTGATGATTTGTGTTCTAGATGGCTACCTTTACTGCCATCTTGGCAACTTCGGGAAATTTGATGGCATTATCAAATTTTAGACTTCCTACATTAAGCTAAGCAGCATATATACAATTATGTTAATTAGCTGATTATACAAATTAGGCTAATAAAGATAATTAACCAAGGTTGCCAAGGTGGCAACCATGGTAAATTTACTGCAATGCCCATCGAAAGCACAAATCAACCAACAATTTATTGTACTGAACATGTTTTGCAGGTCACATAAATGGTATATGGTACCATCTACTAAACTGTAGTACACATGCAAATTAGCACATTATGCTAATTATGATATTGAAGACACTTACATCATTGGAAAATATAAATCGGTGTCATAAAGGGATTCTTCATGATAGAAAACCCTTGAAAAGTTGTGCTATCCTTGTTTTCGTGCTTCCAGTAAGCTTAGCAATATATTACATATTATACTAATTATATAAATATGCTGATTAGGCTAATAAAGCTAATAAATCATGTTTGCCAAAGTGGTAACCAAACTGAATTTACTACAAATACCCATTTTAAACACAAATCAACAGCGAAACTTGCACCTTTTGTACAACTTTTCCAGGTTACATACATGATTTATCTTACCATCAACTAAATTATTGTATTTATGCAAATTAGCTCATTATGATAATTATGCTATTCAAGACAAATTCACTACTTATAAATAGATACTGGTGTCACAAATGGTTTCCTCGTCCTAGAGAACCCTTCAAAGGTTGCGTTATCCTTATTTTTAGGGTTACTGCAATAAGCTTAGTGACATATTACATATTATGCTAATTAGCTGATTATGCTAATAATGCTACGAAAGATAATTAACCGTGGTTGCCAAGGAGACAACCACACTAAATTTATTACAATACTCATTTCATACTGGAATCAATAACAAAGCTTGTACTTGACGTCTTTTCCAGGTCGTGTACATGGTTTATTTTACCATCTACTGTATCAAATCGTGTATGCAAATTAGGTCATTATGCTAATAACGCTATTTTAGACACATTACTTGAAAAAAAGAAACCAGTGCCATAAATGCATTCCTCGTCCTAGAAAACAATTGAAAAATCGTATTGCACATGTTTCCTGCGGTTTGGGTTACAAAAATAAATACATTATATACCCGTACATATGCTAATTAACTGATTATGCTAATTAGGCTATAAAAAGTTGTCCTAGGTTGCCAAGCTAAATTTACTTTGATACCATCTAGAACACAAAGCAATCAAACAAACCTTGTCCTTACCAACTTTTCCAGGTATCGAAAATTTCTACAGGACTATATGCACTTTTTGTCCAAGATTGATACTATTTTGCATATTATGGTAATTAAGTTACAATTGTTTATGTAGAAATGTCCTTATCATGTTTACTGATGATGAATATATGTGTTTTGACAATAACCTTTTTCAATGTGCAATTAAAGTACAAACTTTGGTGAAAATATGAATTTCTTGTACAGTGAGTTAATTTGCATATTATGCAAATTAGAGCACTTTCCCATGCTTGGATTTTTGGAGACTTTTAGTATGGTGATTAGGAGACCTTACTGATAGTCATGGCAATTGAAACAATTCTTTTGTAATTAGTGGTAGGTTACCCCCTTTTTTACGCTATATTGACTAGACTATCTGGCAATCCTTCGGCACGCTATCAGATTGTCGAGATCAACCTTTGTCAGAAAGGTACGCATGAAATTTGCATGCATTATGAAAGTGGTCTTCTCTCTCAGCTCACGGGGGGGGGGGGCACATGTACAGGTTTCAGGGAAGTATATTTTTCTAATATCAGCAGTATTCTTATTATTATTCTTGTTTTATATTATTCTGATGGAAATTATCATTGTTAGTAGTGGCATTGATCATCATCATTGCCATCATCATCACTATGATCGTCATCATCATCATTATCATCAGTATCTCCATCATCACATGACCATCTTCCTCCTCCTCTTCCTCCTCCTCCTCGTCCCATTCTTCTGATGCTATACGGGAAATGTCTGAAAATATTTATTGATTATGAATTAGTTCAAACAATCAATCATTTATTTATCTATTGATGTATTTAATGTATTTATCTAGTTAGTTAGTTAGTTAGTTAGTTAGTTAGTTACGTAGGTATTTAGTTATTCATTCATACATACGTGCATTAATCTATTTTATCAAATATATTTAAGAGGATGGATTGAGCAACTGCTTTACATGAAGGTCTTGCTAACAGATTAAATATACAGGATACAAAATGTACTTATTATTTGATATTTACAATACAATAATCCAGGCCAGCTGCAACAAATGTGACTGATAGAAAGATCGTGCAGGAGAGTGGCCACCTCCTCCCAGATGATTTTCTTAGATGTGGTTTTTAAATTTATTTTCATCATGATTCCAGGTTCTGCCCAAATGGATATGAGATGTCGCGTTTCTTCCGACGACCAATTACAAGCTCTTTTGTCTGATCGCTGTGCCATGTCGTCGAGATTAGGGGAATATAGTAACCACTGCGATACGTGTGAACGAAAACATGTATAACTTACCTAATGAACCCATGAACCCGACAGTACAAACGTGAATAGACCGGTTTCACAATATATGTAAATTTATGCATACCTCTTATAAAGATGATTCTTGATAACGTGTTAGCTTGCCAAACATAGCATCAAATAATGTATGCAAGTTGTTTGTGCAAGTGTTGAAAATGTATTCATAAGTACAGGTAACAGAAATAGCTCATCACTAGTCTTTGGAAGAGAAAACATTCATAAATTTGAATACATTGTAAACAGGTCTATTGTCACACAGACCGCAACAGTTAAGGGGCTCTGGCTTTAAAGGTAAATACTATGATTGGAGGTAGCCCTCAACTTGGGGGGGGGGGGACTGTTTTAGAATCAAGTGATCTATGCAAGGATTCTGCTGTGACAATTCAGTGGGCAGACGTTGACTCGTTTGAAACGAACTAAATTTATATATCAATTATATTCATTGTGATAGGCAAGTGTGTTTTGTAGCTGCTTTTGATTAATCTCTATTGGTGAACAAGATTAGTGAAATACTGGTTTGCCCTTGCTGGATTGTCTTCAAGTGAATAAATTCAAGGCAAATCCTTCCATCCAAAATAAAAACTTCAGCTAGTGTATACTTCAGGTATGTCCCAACTCATATGGTTCTGGAGGCATTTTCACGTGTTCCCAATCATCGTCCTGTAAGCTCCGAGCGATGTGTGTAGCTTTCACGACAATTTGGGAATCCAAGCTATCTCGCAAGTCTTCGGACTTAATTCTGAGGTTTCTCAGGGTTAAATCTTCGGAGTTAAGTCTGAATTTCATGCTCACGAATCTCGGTTTAACTCCGAATTCATGAGACTCTAAGGAACTCCGGGTTAGCCCAGAGGCTAACTCCAAACGTGTAGACAACTAGGAGTTATATCGTCGGAGTTATCCTAGGTTTAACTCCGAATTTGCATAATTCCGTGTTGGGTTTAACTCCGAATTCCTGAGACTCTAAGAAACTCATGGTTAACCCCGGGTTGAACTCCGAACGTGTAGACACGACTTGTAACATACACTGGCTGAGATTAAAAAAAAAAATGCTCTTAGGCCATAACAAAAATTGTTTGGTTGTACTCGACCGACCGACCCGATGCAATGGGACCGACCCATTTTTTTTAAATTAACAACCAAAAACACGGCCAAACTTACATCGAAAAGCTGAAAATGCTGAAAAAGATGATAGCGTGTCTGACCCACAGAATAATTATGAGTTCTGACCGCGGCCGTCGTGGACCCGTCGCCGATGTCCCTGTTTTGATATTCAATACGAAATTTGTACTGCATGGATGGAAATGTAAAGTTAAAACTAAATCCGACCGACGACCCTATTTTTTT
>JZLH01S0175031.1:16435-27381 GCA_001188425.1 Eucidaris tribuloides | reverse complement strand
AGTAATTGGGTTCTTTGGAGATTTCATGTTTTAAGTTGTCATTTGATTCAGAAATTAATAGACACCCCATGACTAATCCGCAAGGATAGTGACAAATGTCGGGGTATCTGCAGCATACATAAATCACAGTACGCGGGACTAAGCCACCCCAGGTAGGCTTGATAAGGTCAGGCTGACCCCACTCTTGCTTGCCATTATACACCAACAAATTTGCTTCGGAATGCTGTTGTAGTATATCAATTTAATGTACAATAGAATAATAATAATATGGCGAAACAGATGAGAAGTAAACACACTTACCGATCTGAATCTGACGCCATTTGCAGGGATTTTCGGAGCTGCTTCCTCGCGATCAATGTCATGTACATGTAACGTAAGGCAGCTGGCGTCACGTACGCTCGAGCTCGAACGCAAGCGCCATGAATTTTAAACCCGCATACGTAATGTGCGTGGGAGTAACACTCCCATGTAAGACTCCTTCTGATTGGCTACTGGCATAGGGGTATCGAATAGAAAAATAGTTGTCTGTTACCAGCTGCGGGGTATATATACACTTCCCAAAAATTAATCTGAGAACATTAAATTTTGCTGTACTGTTTTTACTTTAAATTGGATTTCATTCATTTGTGATCTAATATTGATGTTATTACTTTGATTTGCGTATTAATTTTTTTTTATTTATCTTATCTTGCATAATTGTCAATGTAATTAAGGAAACGAACTTGTATAGGTTCTAGCCCTTTCCGATAATCCTTGACAGTGTATTTATTTGTCAAAATGAAACAAAACAAACAAACAAAGACAGGGCATTACTACGTATTGGAAAAAGTCTTGCATAAAGTGCTTTTGAAATATTGAATACAGAAATAATAATGCCTCGGCGTTCCGAATGTCTTGTACAACGTTCCATATTCGTAGCTTATCATAATTGTTGAATTCGTTATGAGGTAATATAAAACATTAAATTTCATTCTCCAAAATTCTCCAGACATAGTTGCAGTTATAGCACTATTTGCATGATTTTGATTTTGTTTATTGTTTCTACTTTATCTTACATATTGTCATAATTGTTGGCCATGAGGTGTTTCAAGTGGGGTGGGGGATGTTCAGTGCAGCGCATTAAGGCTGCAGATTTCCTCTGGTTTTCCTAATGCTAGGTTTTCCTTCTGGTAATACCATTGATTTGAATCACCTGTAAAACAGCATTTGATGTTGATTGCCTGGCTAGGACACAATCCACTGATGTACTTGCCCCCAGGACACCGACTGGTTGCTATGCACTGTCCCACACATCCGTAATCAGCGTGCTCGTAGTTCGCACATTCTGGATCAGTGTAGCCTTTAAAGTTTCACAAAATGTCAGAATAAAACAGCAATTAAAGAATAAAATAAACTACTGAGAACAGCGGATTTGAGAGAGAAAATGGAGACCAAAAATTGGGGATACATTTATTTCGATTTCCCAATACTGCCTGAAAAAGGAAACCAATGATAATAAAATATAATATAATATAATATAATATAATATAATATAATATAATATAATATAATATAATATAATATAATATAATATAATATAATATAATTAATATAATATAATAATAATATAATTTTATATAATATAATATAATTTATATAATATAATATAATATAATATAATATAATATAATATAATATAATATAATGCATTATATTAGTAAAGAACTTAACATGGTAGAGGTGATTTTTAATGGCTTTGAAGATAAATGCGCTGGTGATCGACAAGTTAATGAATTATCTCTTATCACCAATTAACCGAAGAAAATACACTTTTTATAAATGCAGTACTTTATCGATCATTAGCAACTAAACCCAAAATATCCATAATAAATTCTTAGATTACATTATCACATGTAAAAGTAAGTAATACCGATGATAAACCGGACTTAGAAAAGGGAACTTACCACTGGTGGCAGATACTAGCAATACTAAAAGCAATGCAACTGTTTCCATTGTTTTATCACCCCACGCGAGGGATGAAACGTTCCCGTTGACTCAAGTCATTATTACAATTCATCAGCTATTTATACGCATCGGGAAGAAATGTTACGTCTTTTGCCGGATATAAAGTCGTTAATCATTATCATGTTTGACTAAAATTCCAGACTACTAATCCGTTATATCAGACTATGAATATTAATCCTATTACTGATTCACCTCATTTGCATTGTAATCCAGGTTTGTGAGTGTACCTTTGTGTTTCTTGTGGGTGTAATTTTTTTAATCTTAGTGTTAGCCTACGTATCTTAAACGTACGTATATTAAGATATTAAAGTTCTTACTTTGTGGTGTTTTTATTGACTTGTTCTTTTTTTTACCTTCACTTTATTGTTCACTGTACTGTGTTGCATTTGTTTTGTTGCTCTTGTCTTTAGTTTAATGCATGTGAAAAACAGAGTTTTGAATTAAACAAGAAACCTTACATAATCTTTTATAAAAAATTAACGAATCCCATCATAGTGGGCCTCTGGGGGCTACAGCCCATATAAACAAACATATACTAGGTGTTGAAAACAAAACTTGTCAAGTTTGAGCTTTGCTAACTCAAAAAAATATACAGCAGATGATATTGAAACTGAATATGAGTTAAAGCTTAATAGTGAACAGTTTTGTTGGACGGTGATTTGAATAAGATATTGATCAAGTTCATGAAATTCATGCTTATTTGTAAGTTCGGGTTCAGAGTTTGCTCAATATTCAACCCTCTGTACAAAAATTAAAAATCGGTACAGGAGTAAATGGGTGTGCGTGAGAGTGTGTGCCTATAGACCCCACGCGATAGAAATAGACAATGACTGCGAATTGGAATCTGGTATGCAAGGTTTTCGTCTAGGTCCAGGGTAGATAAAATGCTTTGTTAATATTCATATGGAATTGCCCTGTCCACTGTTAGTCTTCATTTATCTCCTTTATTTAAAAAAATGACAATGGCAAAATCTAGTGTATGAGTAAACATGGAAACACATGCTTGCATTTTACCCTGCACCTTGAATTGAGACTAGGCAGTGGGCAGGGTGATTCCTAATGAATATTAATACAGCATTCATCTACACTGGACTGGGAAGCTTGCATTCCAGAGCTTTCAATTCACAGCCATTCTCTATAGCTATTGTGTGGGGACTAGACACACACTCTCGAACACACATCAATTGATTAATGTATTTTTTAAAAATTTTGTACAGAGGGTTGGACATTGAGCAAAATCTGAACCGTAACTTAAAAAGTAAGCATACATTTCAGAAACCACCTCCAACCACCTCCAACCAAACTGTTCACTATTCAGCTATAACTCATATTCAATTTCAGTTTTAACTGATCTATAGTTTTTTAGTTATAGTCCAGTCAAAATAGACCTTGTACCCACCACAAATTGCAAAAGAATTGATTTCGCTGCAGTTCAATTTAGTAAGGTCCACTAATCACCATACTAAAAATCCCCCAAAATCTCAGCATGGGAAAGTAACCTAATTTGCATAATATGCAAATTAGCTTTCCTTGTACAATAAAATTCAGATTTTGCACCTAAGTTTACAGATTTAATGAAATTGACTGTGAATATACATGCTCTTATAGCCTGGGAACACGATAAGCTTATTTCTAAATAAATACATGTGATTTTATTAGCATGGTATGCAAATTAACTGCCGCCATTACACAAAATTCAAATTTTCAATATGCCATTGCAATTAGGTACCCTATGGAAACAATCCAGAGTCTAAAGCCAGGTTTTCCTAGTCAGTGAACAAGATGGATGTTTTTGCAGGTACACTCAGTCAATAATTGCATAATATGCAAATTAGTTTCGGTATTTGATAAAGTCTAAATTTCACATTTTATGCATGTGGGTAAAAAATCAGTTGGCAGTGCTTGATGACCTAGTTCAGTGATCTTTGCATGAGTGTTGTCAATGTAAGTTGTTAATTATATATTATTGGCTTCTCATAAAAAGAATCAGTACTGTTACATGATTTTCATACATTTTCCTGATAGGCGGTAGTTCAATATAATGACATGACAAATAGGAACAATACAGTAAGATCCTACCTTTCTGACTATGGTGAACAAATACTTTATGACGTACTTTAAAAAATACCAGATGATTATAAATGATATTGTAGTCAAATTCTTTTTTCTAGTACAAAAAAAATGTATAGTATGATGCTCTAGTACACTGGATGTGGAGTTCCAAGTATTTTATTGCCCGAGTACAAAAAAAGGTAGTTCGAGTACGAGTACTCAGTACAACGGTAGTAGTATGTGAGTACGAGTACTGCGGCACTGTTCATGTCTTTTTCAGAACTGAGCACTAGTGTCTTCAATTCCTCCTACTCTTGTATCTGGTAAATTGATCAAAATATGGAATGTAGTGTGGATTAAGCTCCTGCCAGTAGAAGAGGAATCTCTGAGAGCGCGACTTGGTATTGACTATTGAGACTAGAGCCGGATGGTTTTTCTTATCTGGTGTAAGGCAGGTAGCATCACCTTCAAGATCTGAAGCGTGGTGATATTGGTGGTATTTTGTAACTAGAGTTGAAGCAGTAGTTCTCTTGTTGAAGAGGAGGAAATTATTAATTTCAATCTGCTTCTGATTCTATGGATAGATAGAGCTGCATGAAACTATTTGTGATAAAGTTTAGGGTTACAGTAGGGTGCGAGGGAGCGAAGATTCCAACTATTGAATATCAGGCATTCTCCTGCGATGATTTAAATCATTATCTAAATAGTTATACATACACCGTGGATCTCCTTTGACCAGAACACAGAACCAGCCCAAACTACAAGTAAATCGTTATAGAAATGACAGCACCTAACTTACTTCACTGTTATCTGGCAAATGTAAAGAACAATTCCAGCCAGGTCATATATCACAAGTGCTCAAGTAAAGTAGGTTATTAACCACCAATCATGATATTTCTGGTCATCATTCTAAATGGAGGTACGACATCAGGCCATGGACAGATAAAGCGGTTACGAAGAAAGAGTAGCTCACGTTGTATGTCGATGCTGATTAGAAATATAGAGCCTTTAAATATTATGTTTTTTAAAATCTGTTTGGTGTCCGCATTGAGACATTTACAGGGAAGAAAACATCACTCATCATCCTTGTATTTTCCTCTAGCCGAATGAATTAGAGCTACGTACACCCTTACATATCCCACACAGGGAAACAGTCCAGAAAATTCTCTTGGAGGTGCATCTGCTCTTGCTACAATTACATTTGAACACCTCATTAAAGAAAATACACAGTACTGTTGATGATGGAAATCTTTCATCAAAATTATCGATTCCGATATTTTCCAGCTGGAGTAATTACATTGCATTATAATGTGGGACTAATTCACTTAATATGCAATAAAAGTTGAGGAGTTGGCAGTTTGAGTAGCGACGAAGTAGGCTCATTGCTGCAGTGTGTACGGACAATACATAGTCCACAATATAGATTTCTGTGTTAGTATTTGTTAGCAGTGGGATTGTGTAACAGATTGTCCAAAACGAAGGTTCTGTTGTTTTTCAACTACTCTCTCCTGGTACTATAGTGACTTTTTAGAATACGATCTGTTACAGGTTTGAAAGCAGTGATATTAAAATGTTGTTCTTCTTCAAGTATCAACCAGTACGTGTATTTCTTTTAAGCTCTCTGGTGCAGCGGGCAGATTAGTCTGTATTGGTAGTAATTTGCCATTACTGGAAGATGTTTCATACATGTTTGAAGAACAAGTTCTTTTACTACTTCTTCCCATTGTAGCAGTAGTGCACTAACAGATCTGTACCATCGAATACTGTTGACACCGCTGCGCCGATCTGTTTGATGATCAGGATATCTGCATCTTCTTTGGCATGAATCATTGTGCAGCTGGCCCTCTGAAGGAAAGGACTAGTATATCAATAAACCTTTGTTTTCTTGTGCTCATAGAAGTCGCTTCTCTAAGTAATGGTCCTATTGATGTACCTGTGCATCTACTGAGGGAAGCATTTTTGATGGTGGGCCAATCTACATTCTCATCAAAGACAATGGTTTGCCTTCCATATGAATTTGTCACATAATTATGTGCATACAATCATGTTGCATATCCAATTGAAGCACCGAACTTTGTCTACAGTAGACGTTGTAGTAAGAAGTGCACCACTATCAAGCATATGTATGTAAGTCATTGTCTTTGGGTCTGACTGATCCTGTTTTCATGATCTCCAAAAGAACATCAGCCAAATTACCCTTGTTTGGCTCTGTAGGAAATCCCGAACTTGATCAAATAAGTGTAGAGTGACTGAAAAGGTGTGTATTTAAACAAAGTTACTGAGTCTTCCTGCTCTTCTCGGTGCGACAACACTTATTCGGTGGAAAGGCACTTCGTGGAGCTACAATGTCCTGGATCTTCAGCGATAACATCACTATCTGGATGCCAGATGCCTGATTGCGTTTCTCTTGAAACATCATTCACATGAAAAATACATAAACTCGAATTGTAATCTTCAGTCTGAAGCTGCTGAGACTTATTTGCATATATATTAACTTGTTTTCCACACGATTTGACGTTTGTCTTTTACCAGCAAAAAGTACGCATGAATATTTAACATTGTTGATTGGTTTAAGGTGACAATAGCAGAAAAATTGTGAATCTTTTCTATTGTGGGAAGCTCGTTTGCAATATTCTGCAAATATTTCATCGATATTTGAGATCGAGTACACTGTATTTACTTATCTAAATTACAAAAATGATTTCATCATACATACATGTACATACGAAGCAAACTCCAGTTTGTAAATCATGTATGGTCAAAATATTGATGATTTTTTATAAAATATAAAGGAATAACATTTACAATGGAATTTGACAGTATTGCAATGAATATCACCCTTATGTATCCATTGAGTTTCGTTGACATTGTAACATGATTTAATACACATTCTGCTTTAATCCGGTGGCTACATGCAAAGCTAAAATGTAAAAATATAATTTTTTCTTAAGATTGAACTAATTTTGCATATTAGTTAATTAAACTACAATTGTTTACTTTATTAATGTGTATATCGTGTTCTTTGATTTAAAAAGATGTGTTTTTGGGAGCAAAAAAATCCTTTTTTAAAGCTGGGCAAACTTGGTGAAAATCATTATTCTTGTACTGTAAAGCTAATTTGCAAATTATGCAATAGACCACTTTCCATGCTTGGATTTGGGGGATTTTAGTATGGTTGATTAGGAGACCGTTACTGAAGTCATGGCGGTTGACAAACATCTTTTTGCAATTAGTGGGTGGTTACCCTTTATATACGCTACATGGTTACTGGACTTTAAAGCAAAACCCAAGTGACAAGTTCTATTTTAAACACGTAGTATACCATGTACATGTATACTGAATGGTATTGAGAACATGTGAAATATACTCCCAAAATAAGTCTCCATATAATTTGTATTGAAAATTTGCTCTCAGACATGTAATCCAAACGATATAGAGTCAGAGTGGATCATCAATTGGTTTGGGGTCAGGTCAGGTTTATTTATTAAATCATCAACACTTGTATGAAAAAAAAATTCGACGTTTCGAGTCAATACCCAAAGTGCGATGATATATACATTTGATAAATTACATTTAAATTAAAACATAAAAACAATATTTGTGTATATACATTTCTAAATCAGTAGATCACTCTGATATCATGGGCGATTTGAAATATTATTTTAACAAAAAAAAAAAGTACTAACAATCGTGAAATAATTCCAAGCATCCTTTTCTTTGCGTCTGCGTCGTCTTACCATAGAAGAAAAAAAATAGAAATGAGAAAGAAGAGAAAGAAGTATACGGAAACAAGTAAGAAGAAGAAGAGGAAGAACAAGAGAATAATGAGGAGGCGAAGAAGAATCTGAGAAGATGAGAAAAAAAAGAAGAAGGAGGAGGAGAGATACATGAAAGAAAAGGGAAGAAGGAAGGGAAAAGAAGAGAGAGGAGAAAGAAGAAAAGAAGAAGGAAGAGGGCAAAGAAGGAGATCAGAAGGCGAAGAGAAGGAGAGGACTTTACTACTACAGACTACTATATTTCTACTCGTCTAATATAAATTCTGCATTACGAACAAACTATGTTGTTGCGTACGAAATACAATCATTAACAGAGATAATTGGGGTGTCCGTCCTAACCAGTTACCACTGGCTGTTCTACCGGCACTTTCCCTACAAACACAATTCTACACTGCTGCAATTACTACTCTACGACAGTGCTCTCTCTACGACTCCTACTACTCCTACTACTCTATCACTACTACGACTGCTACTGACTACTACTACTACCTACACTGCACTACCGTACTCTACTGTCTACATTCTCGCTACGCTACTTACTATCTAATTTATCTACTACGTATACTAGCCTACTACTACTATACTCTACTACTACTATCTACGATATATACTACTGACGAACTACTGCTATCTGCGGTCATAATATAGGTAAATATAGTAAGAATGACAACAATATCTTAGATTTTCCAAATACGGCTCGTAAAAAAATATAATCTGGGCCGGCCAAACCATACAATGGAAAAGCGAGCTGGCATTCAAACCATAAGGCTTTGGTCACACTACAGTTTTGCGACTACCTGCGAGTGAGTTCGACGAGTTTTGCGCAGGTGATCGCAGTAGTTGCATGGCTAGATCGTGTAATTATCGTAGGCGACAACCATCTGGAATCACTTGGATCGCAGGTGATGGTACGATCGAAAATAGTTTCAAACGGTTTGAAAACGCTGGCTACGATCAATTTGATCCAAAGAGATGCAAGCAATCGCCATGATCGGCGGCATCGGCACACACCACGATGATGTGCCACTAAATCGCACTTCCAAGAGCGACATTTGCATAGATACGAGAAGTGGTTAACTGATCGCCGGTAAGACGCACGTCAAATGGTACCATCGTACGATAGTATGATCCTGACTGCGAATACCTGCAAGATGTTGATGGCATTTTTCGTTATTATTTGTGTGCTCGTTAATAAAGTGAATGTCATTCTCGATCAAGTCGCGATGAACTTCAACAACATCTTGTGCATCTTCGACGGAGGCTTCTTCTATTTCCTCCGCTACAGGCTTCGCCTCTTCCTGAGCTTTCTTGAAGGATGTCTGAATTATACTGTACATGTAATTACGAGTACATGTGGTCTCTATGAACATTAGTGGTGCAGTCAGAGACAACCTGATTTATAATAGCAACGTGAATAATGAACGTAAATAATATTTCCTTTGTTGAGGTTGTTAAAAATTCCATTCACAGTCCTTCTTTTCACAACGCATAATTTGCATATCGAAATGCCACCGTAGCATCGTTTAGACAGTGAATGCACGACGTTCGTACGATGAGCAGATAGTAAACCGCACGATAGCTACCTATTCATCGCAGTGATGCACGAATATCCTGCACTAGTCGCAGCTAATCGCGCGCTTGTGTACCATTAGACCATTAGCCGTAGGTAATCGCACATTTGCCCACCACCAAGGGTAATTCAATACTACTACTACTATGCTACTACTACTACTACTACTACTACTACTACTACTACTACTTCTACTACTACTACTACTACGACGACTACTACTACTACTACTACTACTACTACTACTACTTCTACTTTTTCTACACCTAACATACAATTCTCACTTCTATTCCTACAACTACTAACTCTACTATTTTACTACTAC
This sequence comes from Eucidaris tribuloides, assembly GCA_001188425.1. Taxonomy (NCBI): domain Eukaryota; kingdom Metazoa; phylum Echinodermata; class Echinoidea; order Cidaroida; family Cidaridae; genus Eucidaris; species Eucidaris tribuloides. The sequence continues at coordinate 17,654 of JZLH01S0175031.1, read as the reverse complement.
TATACTACTACTACTACTACTACTACTACTACTACTACTACTACTACTACTACTACTACTACTACTAATACTACTACTACTATTACTACTAATACCACTATTACTACTACTACTACTACTACTACTACTACTACTACTACTACTACTACTACTACTACTACTATTACTACTACTACTACGGTAACCGCTGCTGCTGTCACAATGCGGGTAAATAAGTAAAATGGCAACAATATCTTCGATTTTTTTTTCTCCAAATTTTTCGTAGAGGTATAACGCCGGCAAACAAAACTGGAACACGCTATATTCCATACACATAATTGGCCCAAACCCAGCTAGTCTTATTAACAGTCAGAGAAGTTCATTTATGTAGGGTTACGGGTAGGAAACCAATAATGCAGACCCTGCCAAATAGGCCACGTTCGGCACAGAGCTGAATCAGTCATTACTGATGTGAACTTTGATATTGAGTAAGTTAATTTGTTTTGTTTTAATGATAAATGTGAGCATTGTAAATGCATCGTCATAAGTAATAGTTAATTATTGCTATAATTATCAAATTATGATAAAGGTATGTAAAGATACATTAGTCTTGGGGTAGAAAACTGAAACCGAGGCGAGATGAATTAAGAGTACAAAACTGAGCGGTAATTAATGATTCGCATTATTATTATTATTCTAGCTGAACTTGGGACTGTCTACATCGAGCTTCATTCCGACAAGTGACCTGTCACAATGAAGACCATCATAGCTTTCGTTGCGACTCTGGCAGTTGCCTGTAAGTTTCATATTTACATCGTTTTGCATCTTACCTGCACATAACACCTCACAGTATAATATTTTGTATACGTTTTCAAAATTGTTCATCGATAAACGCCCGACCAGCAAATCTGGTCCGAGGGACACTTTCTAACATTGATACGGCTGTCAAGCTGGGCAGGTTTCAAGTTCCCGTTGTTTTTCTTCTCTAGTTAACGAAAAGTGCGTTCCACGCACATCTTTGATGCACAATGTACATCTATAAATCCACATAGTATTTTCACACACCTGTTACAGGACTCATTTATAACTTTTAAGCGATGTTGCTTGCTTGGCAGTAGCTCTCTTTATGTCCACCTTACGAAGAGATCCATATTTGATCTGTTGTTTTCTCTAACTTCTGGGGTTCCTTAAAATTTTATCAGTCCACAACCTTTTCTCGATCTTTACTTTCGTCTCATAA
>JZLH01S0175031.1:1853-16115 GCA_001188425.1 Eucidaris tribuloides | reverse complement strand
AATCTTTTTTGCCTTGTTTGTTTTCAATCAGTTGCAGCTACCGATCCAGAATGTGCGAATTACGATCATTCTAACTACGGGTGTGTGGGAGAGTGTATCTCGACCTCATCGTGTCCTGGCAACAAATACATCAGTAATCTCTGCCCGACCCAACCCAACGACGTGAAATGCTGCTTTACAGGTAAAACAAAGAATCATGTTTAAGACTCAAGTGCGTGCCCCCCCCCCGAAAAAAAAAATGTTCCTCTGTTAGACTGCTAAATTAATTCCAAATTCAATCACCGTTCTGAATGAAGTGTTCGGGTTTGGAAAGCCCAGTTTACTTTATAACTTCTGTAAAAAAATTCATTGGTTTTGAATACACAGTCTCTAAAGTAACAGCTATGGTTTTTCAGCTCATTCCAAGTCTGCAGTGCTGCATTTTCTACACTCTCTTTAATGAACTGTAGTGCTTTTGTATTCACCCCTCTCTTGTAAATCCAAGTTTGGGTTAACATTTCCACAGTAAAAGGGTACTTTTCAGGAATGTCACTTTCTGTTAGTTTATTCATTTTTTTTGTTTCCAATGTGCGTTACCCCTCAATACAATAGGATCTTTTAGAACTCTTTAAGGAGAGATAGCTTTGCCCCAAAATTGCTTCAAACAGGCAATCTACAAAATTTTGGGGGAAAAAATGGGTGAACGTATGAAACGCTGGACAGAATGTTATGTACAAACGTATGGCGGTCAAATTCTAAATATTCAATGAAAATCTGGGTGTTTTTACTGAATAAGCTGATATTGATTAGAAGAGATAATAACATACCTATAAGATTCTGTTGAACACTGTGTTTTATATCATTTCTAGACTTCGTGGGGAACGTATGTAACATTGGACAGAAAAAAATGGTCCGTCCAATCTCTCCTTAAAGAGTTCTAAAAGATCCTACTGTATTGAGGGATAACGCACATTGGAAACACAAAATAAACTGACAGAAAGTGACATTCCTGAAAAGTATCCTTTTACTGGGGAAATGCCCAAATCAATAGAAAGATTTTTGATAGAAGATGTTGGACTTTCATCATTAATGTTATGTAAGAGTTTTAGCTGATGGTTGATCGGGCGCATCAATACACCAACCTAAGTAGAAATCAGGTGGAAGGACGCGCAGGAGGACAATAAAAGTTTGCGGCTGGACATTGAAGGAAAAACCAGAAGTGCAACACACCTTGTGAAAGCAAACACGACCAGTGGAACTGAACTTCGATTAGTTTTATAAAACAGTAAATAAACTTGACTTCACCTACTTAGTATAAAAAACAAGAACACAGTCGTTGAAATAAAAGTGAAGTACGGAATAAGGTATGGTTTGTCTGTAGTGTGCGTTTCTTTTTTCAAACTTGGAATGGGCTGGAAATCACTGTTGTTACATAAGAGCCTGTATATTCAACACAAAGGAAGCGAGCTACAGAATTAAGTGGAATTTGTCTATATGTAAACTTAGTTGAGTATAAAACTTGATTTTGGTAATTATTCAGTGGTATATGAGAGGGACATTTTTGGGGACACGCTGTATACTTAAAGCATGTCACCAGTATACACAAAAGAACTTTTAGAATTAAAATCACCAACTCGGCACTACCACCTTCGAAGTTCTCAAGAGTACACACTACTGAAGCATCCTTCAGGAAAGGCAAAGTTACACTTGGTGATAGGGCATTTATGTATGCCGGCCCCCCTCCCCCCCCCCGAACTGTGGAATAATCTCCCATTATTGTAAGACAGTCAGTTTCAGTTAAAGAGTTTAAGATCAGGCTAAAAACTTGTTTGTTCATTGGTAGAAGTAAACCTGAACTGTGTAGATTGGTTTGTAATTCTCTTCGTTTCTTACATTGCAGTCTATTACTAACAGCTAGAGTTCAATTGACTACCAATGTAACAAAGAATTATGACATTTACTAAGAAAAAAAACTGAAACAGATGACGTAACTATCAAGTTTAATAATAAAATTATCTCCCGTGTTTCTTCTGTTAAATTTTTAGGTGTGAATATTGATGATAAATTAACTTGGCATGAACACATTGGTGTCGTATGTAATCGAATGGCAAAATGTGTTGGTATCCTTTATCGTCTCAGACATTTTCCAAGAAACATTTTAATTATGATTTATTATGCTTTGTTTATTTCTCACATTAACTACTGCAACATTACATGGTCTTATTGTACCGATTATTATATGACTCGTTTATTTCTACTGCAGAAAAAAGTTGTCCGAATTATTGCCAATGCCCCATTCAATGCCCACACCTTGCCAATTTTTAACGACTTACGCTTGCTTAATGTGTATGATATTAATAACCTCAACACTGCAATATTTATGTTCATGTGTTCTAAAGGTTTACTCCCTCCTGTTATGTTGTCTAAATTTTCTTTAAATAGTAGTGTTCACAATCATAATACACGTAATTCTGTTAATTATCATTTGCCAAAAGTTAGAATAAATACCTCAAAAAATGCAATCTTTTTTAAAGGTCCAATATTATGGAACCATTTACCAATTGCTTTAAAAAATGCCCCAACTGTTAATAGTTTTAAACGTGCTTACAAATCATTTTGGTTAAGTTTGTATTCGTCCTAAACATATATTTATTTTAATTGCACTTGATATTTTATTCTACGTGATATCTCATTTTGTATTTCCTATAAGGGGTCAGCGTTGTCTAAGGCTACCAGCTCTTTTTGTTGACCCCCATTCTCATAAATGAAGCGTTTGTCCGTCTGTTCTTTTGTAATGTATTTGTATGTATGTAATGTAGTGTTTCGTAATTATCTGTGCTTATGTATTTTGTATTTTTTATGATGAATGAAATAAAATTGAATTTGAATTTGAACTCTATTGATAATATTCAAAGCAAGTCATGTTATTTTACCAGTAAACATACAAGAACTTCTAGAATTGAAATCATCGCCTCAATTGCACTACCGCCTCCGAAGTTCCCAAGATTACACCCTACTGAAGCATCCTTTAGGAAAGGCGAAGTTAGTTGGTGATAGGGCATTTATGTACTGTGGAATAATCACATTGTTTGTTCGATAGTCAGTTTCAGTAAAAGAGTTTAAGATCAGGTTAAAGTGATAGGCTAACATTGTGAAGCTTCAATTTGAAAAATTGTCAAACTTTGATATCTGAGCTATAGAGTAGTGTTTGAATGGACAAATAAACACCCTAGAATTCAAAAGTTGGGAAATTAATGCTGCCACTGGCAAGATATGAATGAATAAACAATTTATACTCGGGGTGAGTAAAAAATAGCCAGATCTACACACAGTAAGCCTACGGAAGGAAATGGGCAAGTGAATCCAGTCAACTTACGATTTTCACTTTTTTAAAGCACTAAATAATCATTTTGAAATACAATTTGTCCGGGGCTTCATTTTTACACCTTATCAAAGACACTGGTAGCATTGAGAGTCATGTAGCTCAGATTTATTTAACTGTGGTAAATGTTAGCCAATGGTTTAAAAACTCATCGTTCATTTGTGGAAGTTAACTTGAATTGTGTTTAGGTTTTGTTTTCTTGCACGTACTTGTATGTTGTAATGCGAAATTTAAATGAACTTGATTACTGTAATTAATATTTACCAACCGCACTTATAAAACAATCTGCCAATTGGTAGTTAGTATTCCCGCAAGAAGAATTTAATCAGAATGGGCATTTTGCGTACTTCACTCAATTTATGTCTGCAAATTCTCGATAATTCATACCTTTAAAAAGTCAAATATGCTACGTAGGCCTAAATTGACATGGAATTCTGAAGTAGATTTTATATGAACGTGAAACTTTCAAGTGATTGGAACAAACTGTAACAAAATATGTAATTTCAGCAAAATATATCACAAATTATGGAGTAATATCAACGCAAATGAAGTATTTTTTCCAGGTGTTACCATAAAATTGTATGTAAATCATTCTCATTCAGTCGCTGTGATATTCGTTTGAGTTCCTTCAAAATATGTTACATGAGCCATGTTAGATAATTAAAATATACGTCTTAATTTGCATAATCGGTAATAATAATAGTTTTAGTATTATTTTGTAACAAATTAGCAACTAGCAAACAAATAAAAACACATGAAAGTGACTTATATTGATCATGTTAATAGACCACTTCATGTTTGCAACAATTGAAAAAAGTAACCATAAATTTCTCACCCTCAAATTTAGGTGGTACATATAAAATCACAAAATGTATCATTTGAAACTGGGAAATGGGTCTGCAGTAAGTTGTCAGAGCAGAATTGAAAAAAGGATAAAAGTATCAGGTTTCGTTAGAGTGCATGTATGCATTGCCAGTTCTTACTCTGGGCATTTACAATAATGTGAGAGTTGCATACACGTCTCCTAGTTTTTATTTTTTATACCACTACAGCATCTTCATCTATAGATTAATATAGTTTCATAATTTTGAGTGAGAAAAATTATTCCAATTTTGATTATACCACATCATTATAACATTAATAAGTGTTTGGTAGATATTCAATTTTTACTTTATATAAGTGGTGAATTTGAATTGCATATTTTTTTAAAAATCATTGACTCATTTGAAAAAAAAACAATACCATTCGAATAGTTATAAGATTTTTGTTTCGATGTATTAATTTGTAATTTTACTTATACAATGTTTGTAAATCACGTGCAATTCAACTCTTGGCTGCCGTGCCTGATTTTGAACAAAACCGTTTATTGAACTTGAATTTTAACTTTATATGGGCAATTCCGTGAATTATTGGACAAATCACAAATTATATAAATTGGTCTATCGCGAATCATATTAAATTTTAATGGTTTGAATGGGTATGAATCATGAAGAAACAATGGGGGACATCATTTCTGCTCTAAATTTTACGTCTTCAACAGCACCCTCTAGGAGAATCAGAACCATACATGAAATACCCCATGTGGGACTAGTGTGACTAAATCTCAGTTTTATGAAAAATTATCATTTATTTTGCATTTTTTTTCCATGCCAATAGCCTCTCATTGTTTTGAAAGTAATAAAGCCCCACATATGCATACTAAATCTGAAAAAGACATGAGTAAATGCAAATTTGTGTGGCTGGACAAAATGTAACGTAACTAACCGTAACGTAACTAACCATGTTTTTGATGTTGTAGTTAAAAATAAAAGATTTTTATCAATAAGTTATATATCAAATGACTTATCAAGATGCCACAAATAGCATAAATACCACAGTTTGTTTCAGTTGAAAACAGGTTGAGGAAACTTTGAGGACAAAGACTTGTCATTTTTTCCCATGTCCTCTTTACGTAACGTAACTAACCATAATTAAAGTTTTTATTATTACCCACTGAAACATGTCTCATGATTTTGCTTGATGTTGTGAAGTAGGTGCCAGTCTAGAGAATTGTCAGTACCAAAACAGAGAAATAATATGAAAGCATATTCATGCAAGAGCCAAATGTTGAGTAAAGTTTGTCATAAAGTGTAACGTAACTAATCACGGAATTGCCCATTAAGTTTAATGGTTTTGTAATGCCTACTGCTTTTTAAACATATTGCATTATAGTTTTATGAATTGTTCAACCTGTCAAAATTATTGGGGGAGCAAAACGATATGTTTTATATAAGAATATGGAAATGGATATATACGTTGAGAGGATTTATGGTAGCAAATTCTGAAAGTATTTATCAAATTTCTGTTGTTTCAAACAGCAGTAGTAAAGAAGGTACTTATAATTTGGGGAATTATGGGCTATCGTTATAGGTACTAAAATTTTGAAAATGAACCATCAAATGTGTGAATCTAGTGCATATTAAGTTTTTAACTGCCATATTTTTGCTGGATTGTATTTCCAAGGACAAAATCACAAGCGGCTACACAGATATGCATGCAAAATAGTGTCGATATCACGGTTTCACCTTTTGAATTGGTATTAAGACTCAGTCATGCATGTAATTGGTATTTTCTTCTTGGACTCAAATTGGTTGCGGGAGAGTCTTGATTGATTCAGCAGGCAGGAATCTTTGCGGCCAATATCTGGTTGGGTTATCTCTCTTGTGGATGTCTTGCATAGCAGTGTTACCATGCTAGTTATGTATGTTTGTGTGTGCGTGCAGGGCTCCTCCCTAGTGTGTATATGTGTGTGTCTGTTCGCTTATCTGACTCGGTCTGGTCTGTGTAGGTTCATGGACCTTCGTGATGTATGTAGAACAGAATTGAGAAGGAGGGGACCCTGTGTTGGTAGAAGGCAGATATCCAATTCATTAATTCATAATAAGAATTGGAAATTCGACTAAAAATCAACAAAATCATGGGATATTACAAGCTCAATGTGGATACCATATCTCAATACTTAGTGAATAAAATGCACCATATTTTCAGAGTTTGTCAATGTATTATTGACTTTGTGTAGTGTGGCAATTCTATTGTAAGGCAAAAGAAAGGTAGAATTTAGGCTGTTAGGCTGTCAGAATAAAAAAAAGGATACACGCTCTAAAGTGATAAAAACAAATTGTTAGAATCTTTGGAAGATGTGGAAGTACAGGATCACCAGCATGACATATTTGTAAGTGTCCTCTATTGAGACAATATAGGATAATGCTTTCTTTTGACTCAAATGATTGAGATGGGAATGCCAATGTTTTCCACCATGCAACATAAAAAGCTTGGTTGTGATGTATAATACATAATTTGTTATGGTACAGTTCATTTCACTGATGTACATGCTCTCCAAGACCACACTTCTTATCTCTCTGAGGTTCAATGAAGCATGTACAAAAATTACAATGGGGCTTTAATCAGTGTGCAAATTGGGCAATTCAGGCAAGTGTTGACCTTGACATATAAATTGTTCCTACCCCCCCCCCCCCCCAAAATCGGCCATTGGATATTAAAGATCATGGCTGTAATGTAGTAATCACTAGTCGGTCTCTAACTGACTTTGGAGCTGTCTCTGTACAATATCCACAGCAGTTATAAACATGTACACTGTGTTAGTCAACAGCAGGCAATACCCTGGTAGATTTATTTAGGAGCCCATTTCTCTCCTAAAACCAATCAGGGAGGGGGCCTGGCGGAGGGGGAACTGTACTATTTATGTAACCTCTGTCTGCTCTCGTTTAGCCTTATGACCTTCAACTTGTCTGTGAATCATTTTTCTTTAGTGACACAGTCATTTGTCATGAAGGTATGGTATGTAGATACATACAAGAAGCTGGTAATGACTTCTGCAGGAGTGTTGTGAATTATGTCAATTACATCCTAACACGAGAATGAGCTATGCTACTGTCAATGTTTTCAAAAATTAATGATTATGTATTCTGTTAGTATATTATGATCATGGTACATGTATACAAACTATGCATGTACATATTTAAGATAGAGATGTACCATAAAGCATTTTAATCAATGAAGGTTATTTTTGCAGATGTATTATGTGCACACATAATGTAGTGCTGATTCATTCTATCTATCTATCTATCTATCTATCTATCTATCTATCTATCTATCTATCTATCTATTTATCTATCTATCTATCTACATAAATCTATCTATCATCCACATGTACGTCTCTATTTACATTTCATGCCTGTTTGTACATGTACATGTATGTATGTATGTATCCATGAGTACAGTGTATGTATTTGATTGTGTGTTTATTTGTATCTGTGTGTGTGTGTGTGTGTGTATGTGTATGAGCGTGTATGTGTATGTGTGTGCATTTATGTGTGTGTGTGTTTGTGCGTGTTTGTGTGTGTTTGTGTGTGTGGGTACTTATTACTCTCAAACCAGGGAGTCTCTGTAATTCCCAGCTAGCTTACTGAGTCATGTTTGCTAACCATTACTGTATATGGTTCCTTTGGTAGGCCAGGCTAGAATCATTGTATATACTGTAACAGGCATTTTCTGTGATGCTGAGTTCCAGAACTTTCCTGTCTGATGTAATCAGCGTAAGGAACTCCCTGTGATAGTCGGCATCTGTTCCTTTTAATCATAGCTGACGGTACTTGACATAGTTTGAGCTGGTTGGGGTGAAGCATCCAACCAGTCCAGCTTGCATGTGTAGAATGCTATACCTATGCCAAGATACCACATGAATATGAGCCCCTCCCCCTTGTGGAGAGTGAGTAATGACCTGGAGTACCTGATTGTTTCTAAATTCTGCTCAATTTTTTTTATTGTGATTAATATGTGAAGTCGCAATTCGCAAATATGTACCATAAAATTTATTATAGTTATTTATTCATGTTTTATTTAAAAGCAGGGTAGTCCCATTCAGTTTCAAAAGAAACTAATCTTCAATAGAGCCCTGCAAATACACAATTTACAAGAACAAAGAGCATAGAGATAAAACACAACATATAAACAAACATTAACTGATTATACTAAATATAGAAATGAAATAAAAACAATGATAAAATATGTAGAAATAATTAGACATCATGACCCTACCCCCTAGAAGACATGTAACATAGGTTTTTGTGAGAGAAAAAAGATATAGGCCTATGTAAATTAATAGAAACATATATATATATATACATATAAAATATATATATACCGGTTAATTTCAGTCTACAAGATAAAGTTAAACTTGCAAACAATACACACAATGTCCATAGAACTATAATTTCTCTGGCACTTTAAGAGTTACTTAATTCACAGGTCTACTTGTTTTCCCCTCATTTCATGCACATGTATTTTGAAAATTTTCAGTAAACATTAAATCTACCCAATTATTTAGAATGAGATATTGTAATTTTGAAATGAGCAGTCATCTATAAACTTGTACATATTTCTATGTCAAAAAGAAGGGCAACCCCACGACACCGACCCACCCCCACCCCCACCCCCACCCCGACACCCCCAACGCACACGCACACTTTTGTGTTTTTATTACTTTCTCAGAAATGGAAGCATAATTCAGAGTGTATTATTTCAGGGTATTAAGGGATGACATAGCCTATCTAAACAAACACAAAAGAAGAAAATTTCAATTTTCGCCATTTACCAAAAGTATACACTGCCTGTAAAAGCATGAGTGTGTCAAGAAAATGAGATGAAGTAACAGTCAAATCAAAAGATTTTCTCAAGGGAGTTTCTTTAAAAGAACCCCTCCACCCAAAAATTGTTGTTACAGGAGCTTTAGGCCTATATGTTTTCATCATCATATCTGCCTTTTGAAAGTTCTTAAATGTTGCTCCAAGTCGCGCCAAATGTGAAATACCAGCAAGTTGTATAACCTGCTTACGGAATGACATACAATTGCTTTCAATACTACAGCTCTTGAAAATTCTGTGTACAGAGTACAGACAATGATTTGAAATCATTTTGAGGATATTTGAATGGACCACAGACCAGGAGGCAGGGCATGTCTCTTTGATATGGCATAAATTATGATGTGACAATCATTCACTTCAAATCTAATAGAGATGTAGGCTTAACTACATTAGCTGTGTAATTAAAAATGTGCAGGAGGCATTTTCACATCACAGGCAAGGTGGGTCATCGTGGCTGACACGACTTCATCGCTGGGTGTGATATGTTCAGATGACAGTCCGGTCATTAACAAGATCATTCTGTTTGTACCGGCGACAACTCGATAATGTCATGATATGCAATGCACAGCTAATGAGTGCATGATATACACATGTACATACAGCCCCCTGGCTACTCGCCCTGGACCAGTCATGTAGCTTTCACTGAAGCCAGCAAGTTCCATTTCATTCCTTGCATTCCATTATCCCAAACATGGTGTTTGGAGGATGTAAGACAGAGGTCAAAGGTCATAGGTGTACATTCCTTTCTTCTTAAAAGTACTCCCTGTCAGTCAACATCTACAGATGTGCCTGCGCTAAATGCATACAATTTTGTGATAGCAGATTGTTTCTCCATTTAAATGTGATCATAGTCTAGTTTATTTTATTTTGTAATTGAAATTACAAAGTGAAAATTATTCACTGGTGGTGCAGAGTGATTTTATTCTAGTATAGATATTATATTGCTGTTTATAAATAAAATTGTGTTCCCATCATAGCTTGGTAGTGTTGCTTTTGAGCCTACTGTCAAGATAGAGAACAATTTAGTTATCTTGTTCCTACATTTCCAAATATGAAACAGTGCAGTATCCCCAAGGGGCTGTGTTTTCAATTTGCACGTAAAACCGTTTTTGGTCAGATTTATTCCAACTGAAGTGCAGTACATACAAACTCAGGGCTCAAAATTTGGAGTTCATACATTGTAAAGTTTTTGAAATCATACATTGTAAAGTTTTTGAAATTTGGCTTTTTATTGCTCATGCTTTATTTTGTAACAGTAGTCTATGTTTCAAACACTGCATGACAGTGCAGGTAGCTTTCACCTACTAATTTTGAATTTGATATAGTCCAACTGCACGGGTGTGAGTTTTTGACCTTGGGAGCTTTAAAGGCAGTGGATCTCATTTGCAAACATCCCCGCAGACCAGGAAAAGATAACCCATGCCCCTAGACTATTGATGAAGGGCATGTCTGTGAAATCTGGGGGTCAGTGATTGCCTAGAATTTAAAAAATGCAAATGAACAACAATAGCCGTTTAGTGTACGTTCTATGGTAGGAATTTTTTTTCTCGCGAGAAAAAATTCAAATCTGAGTCTAACGGTCACTATAATTCCACTAAAACTGAGTTTCTAGCTCCTACATTTTGCTAAAGGTTCCCAGATGGCATTTTCTTCTAAATGCCATTGTATTTACACAATGTTAATTTTTAGGCATGTAAAAGAGATCCACTGCCTTTAATCAGCAGCTATTAATTTTTCACTAGATTGTTAACAAATCAGGTCTGGCAGTCAGACTATTTTAAAGCCACAGGCTAACAATGACCACAATTAAAAAAAATGTGAGCTACATAATCTTCCATGCTCTACGTGTCTTAAAAACAGGTCTGAAAATGAAGCACTGAAAAAAATTGTATTTCAAAATGATGATTTAGTGCTTTAAAAAAGTGAAAATCTACAAACACTCAAGTTGACTGGATTCACATGCCCATTTCCTCCCATAGACTTATTGTTTGTAGATTTAGGCTATTTTATCCTCCACCAGAGTGGTAATTGTTTATTCATGCATATCTTGCCCGTGGCCGCATAACTTTCCAAACTTTTGTATTGTAGGGTGTTTGTTTGTCCATTTAAACACTAATATGTAGCTCAGATATCAAAGTTCGACTATTATTTAAATTGAAGCTCCACAATGGTAGCCTATTACCGTACTTTAATGGCTGCATAAAATTCAAAATCAATGAGCGATTTTAGGTCGGTGGATTCTGTTTGAATTTTAGTGCTTATTTTCACATAGTCTAAGTTTTAGACTGTCCTCCTTTTTTTCACCCTAATCCTAAGGCAGTATAGTCAATTTGACTCGGTATGGGTCTGTACACTTAGACTAGCTTTTCTTGCTACACTCGCAGCTCGCTACACTCGGGATTGGGGTAAATTAAAGAGAAGGATGCTCGGGATTGGGGTAAATTAAAGAGCAGTCTAAGACTTAGACTAATTTTCACGAAAGCTGACTTTTCAATGCCAAGGCTTTTGTAAGAGATGAAGATAATTAATGATTTAAGCTTAGTTGGTCATTTCAGGGTGCGCAATTCATGGACCCAATCTTTATCAAAGACAGTTACACATTTATATGTTTCAGGTAACCCTTATTAGCTCTGCTGATCTGAAGGCTCAATTGAGCTATTGCGATCGCGTTTTGTCTGTCATTCGTTGTTCGTCTTGCATCGTTCGTCGTGCATAAACTTTTCACATTTTCATCTTCTTCTTTAAAATGCATGATTGGATTTTGCCCAAAATTGGCAGGAATGATCCTTAGTACACCTGGGCCCCCCTGGGGGCCAGGGGCAGGGCCCTGAATGGCCCAAAGTAGGTAATTTTCAAATTACTTCTTCTCTAGATTACCTCTATGGGCAATTCCGTGATTAGTTACGTTACACTTTATGACAAACTTTACTCAACATTTGGCTCTTACATAAATATGCTTTCATATTATTTCTCTGTTTTGGTACTGAAAATTCTCTAGACTGGCACCTACTTCACAACATCAAGCAAAACCATGAGACACGTTTTAGTGGGTAATAATAAGAACTTTAATTATGGTTAGTTACGTTACGTAAAGAGGACGTGGAAAAAAATGACATGTCTTTGTCCTCAAAGTTTCCTCAACCTGTTCTCAACTGAAACAAACTGTGGTATCCATGCTATTGCTGACATCTTGATAAGTCATTTGATATATAACTTATTGATAAAAATCTTTTCATTTGTAACTACAGCATCAAAAACATGGTTAGTTACGTTACGGTTAGTTACGTTACATTTTGTCCAGCCACACAAATTTGCGTTTATTCATGTCTTTTTCAGAATTAGAATGCATATGTGGGGCTTTATTACTTTCACAACAATGAGAAGAGGCTATTGGCATGGAAAAAACTGCAGAATAAATGATAATTTTTCATAAAACTGAGATTTAGTCACACTAGTCCCACATGTGGTATTTCATGTATGGTTCTGATTCTCCTAGAGGGTGCTGTTGAAGACGTAAAATTTAGAGTAGAAATGATGTCTCCCATTGTTTCTTCATGATTCATACCCATTCAAACCATGAAAATGTAATACGATTTGCAATAGACCAATTTATATAATTTGTGATTTGTCCAGTAATTCACGGAATTGCCCCTATATGTGATGAATTGTTGTTCCTCATGACAATCCACAGGGTGGCCCCCTTTGGCCCCTGAGAAAGAAATTAAGAAAAGGAAATTACAAGGTATTACTCTGCAACCCCCTTACTACTTTACTTTCACAGGTATTGCTGTTACTCTTATAATCAATGCTCACCTCTTATGTTGCTAGTCTGGTTTTCACACTTGCCTTTTCTTGTTCATTTTTCTATGCAGGAATTGGTCAGTGATCCACAACTTTTTGTGGGTGGAGCAAGCCGTTTTGATGTCGCTCAAGGAGAACTAGGTTTGTAACTTCTTGTTTAGAGATTCCTTCCTCCCTAATTTCCTCCTGCATGAAAGCAACACAACATATGAATCCACCCCTTTGTCTGTAAAGATTGTATTATTGATTTGTATTCCCAACATGAGTTCATCCAGAAAGCGTAAAGTGCAAGTTTAGTTTTGGTGATTTTTCTTTTATTTGAGAGATTTATGCTCAAAGGTCATATCACACCAATAACAGATTCTGAATGTCTTAAGTTTTTTTTTTTTAAATTAATGAAAAATCTCGGGGGGGGGGGGGACCCCCAAGATTTTTGACTATATTTTCCACTATAGCATCCAAAGCTTTAATAAGGTGTTAAAGCTATGTGAATTAAACCTCATCAGAAAGATCAGACTCTGATTAAAATTTATTAATTTTATGCTGTATATGTTCGCAAAAGTGTTCCAGACAAATTTCATCACAAAACCAATAAAAAACAAAAGGTCAAAAAACAAAGAAATACATAAGAAATTTTAAAAAACGATAAAATACATAAGAAATCTTATTTTGATTCAAATATTTTTGAATAGATTTGTTAGGAATACCGAGATCCCGGGGGTGGGGGTGGAATCCATCCCCCTGGCTGTGAGATGGGTCTGAAAGACCCGGCTCTTTTAGGGTTAACTTAATTTCCTGAATTGTTCTTTCTATCAGGTGACTGTTGGTTCCTGGCTGCAGTTGCAGGTCTGTCCCTGGATGATCACCTGATCAAGAAGGTTATCCCTGGCAACCAGAGCTTTGATCCGCGTGATGGTTACTGTGGTGCGTTCAGGTTTCAGTTCTGGCAGTATGGAAAATGGGAAGAGATCATCATTGATGACCGTCTGCCCACCTACAATGGCCGTCTAGTTTTTGTCCACTCGAAGGACAAGAACGAGTTCTGGAGTGCTCTACTGGAGAAAGCCTACGCCAAGTATGTTTTTTGTTTTTATGCTTTGCCCCATAAGGGGGTTTGGGGTTGTCCAACAGTACTTCTGAATGTCTGTATGTCTGTGCATTTATGTGTCCATACTTGTGTGCGGAGATTCCGCTTTTTGGAAAATATCTGGATTAGATATTCCAGCAAATGGCAAACTATTAATTTTTCTAGTAATACTGTAAAACCAGAAATTTTCCACGAGCATTTAACTTCGCAATTTCGCCGATGAGGACTAGTTCCGATAAAGTAAAATTGCACGCGAATTAGTTTTATAGCATACACAACTTTCTCTTTGAATGCCCAGTAACGAAGACCGT
>JZLH01S0174975.1:101027-112971 GCA_001188425.1 Eucidaris tribuloides | reverse complement strand
CACGTTTTGTTTACATCAAATGTACAGTAGCTAGGCTTCATAATATGTGACCCGTTACCACGATATCCTGATAAAATCACACAACCCAGAGGTAAGGAAAGTGCCAATATCGTGGTTATGATATACAGTATGAAAGTGAACTGTCCTCAAAAATCAAGTTTTATGACCTTCACATGTTGCAAAAGTTTGAATACTTTTGTTTTTCTTTCTCTGTTTGTTTCACAAGATGTGCTACTTTATCAGGGTATCGTGGTGACAGGTCACATATATATTTCCCATGAGGCACTGCGGATTTTGGCCCATTCGTTGAACGACAGGTGGCACACCGTATTGCAAATATCAAGAATTGCAGTTAAGGCCTGGCTTAGTAATGACAGAGGTTTTAACTTTATTACTACTGCCATAACCAGAAAAGATGTATTTTCACCCCATATTTCAGTTCCTCACACAGTATTTTGTAACTTTAAATATACACTTCATTATTTTCTGTACATTTCTTTGCATTGCAAAGTAAAACTGACCTGACGGAACTACACAGACTTTGCAAGGCTGCGAGCAGGACTACCATGGTCATTACCCAGAATAGAAATTCACAGGCATGCCACAAAGCTAAGACAACTCCGCAATCTACACTATTAGGAAGAACAAACGCCGCTCTGCATAAAGACGTTGACTTATCAGTCTATTGCTGCAATCTGGTTTATTGCAGGCTAAGTGACTGAGTTTATTGCATGCATAATAGGTATCCGGACTGTTTGAGGGAGCAGTGAGTGTTGCTTGTAAACTAGAAACGGGAGCTGAAACTTTGACGGGCCCTCACCATAAAATACTGAATACTCCCATTCTTTCAAGATTGTACTTCTATCTATTTATCTATCTATCTAAATGTACCTATCTATCTATCTATCTATCTATCTATCTATCTATCTATCTATCTATCTATCTACATTATTTATCTATCTATCTACATGTATCTATTTATCTTTATATCTATCTTTCTACTTGTATCTATCTATATCTATCTATCTATCTATCTATCTATCTATCTATCTATCTATCTATCTATCTATCTATTTACCTTTATATTTACCTTTGTATTTGGCTGTCTGCCTGTCTATCTGCCTATTTACCTATTTGTACATGTATCTATCTATCTATGAATCTATACATCATTGATCTGTTGATCTAATGTATACATCTTTCTTTCCAATATTATTCATCAAAATTCATTGTATTTGTCACTGCACTAATATCCTACAGAGGGTGACTAAACTACTTCTGGATCTGGAGAGGAATTTTTGAAAATAAACTAGTTTTCACCCTTGGGGGACAGGTGTACCATTTGACAAAGCTTGAATCCCCTCAACCTAACGATCATTCCTCACAAGTTTGGTCAAAATTCAATCATGAAAATGTGAAATATTTATGCATAACGGTGCACAATGAACCGATGGACAAAAAGCGATCGCAAAAGCTCACAGGCTCAAGTGAACTAAAAATGAAATAAATATGAATTGAACCAAATATTTGTCTACAATTGAGTACTTACATAGTGTGTATCATCCTCCTCGTTGTATGCTAATTTCACAACTCCATACGAACCCTTGCCTATTTCGTCTTTTAAATGGTACTGATTCAGCTGCACATAGTTCTGTAGACATTTCACGGAAAGAAAAATCATAAAAGCAAAAATATGTTAACAAGAACACTTCAATACAGCTGTCAAAAAAGCAACATGTTTTTTTGAACAGTTGCACAATAAGCTAGCATGCAACTATAGTGTGCTTCCTATATGTGATTAAAGCCCAAGTATAGTTTTGGTTGATCAGACAACTTTTTCGTCAATCTTTCATGAAGTATTCTATTGTCACTTCAAACATCACAAAAAAAATCAAACCTATTGAAAATTATAGTGATAAACTGCGACAATTCCGTTCATGTCACACTTCAAATATTTTGTACATTATTTTGATGCCATTTCTATATGGTTTTACCAGGTTTTTTTAAAACAGCTTTTTCTAATTTCTGTCATGAATTCAATATGTTTTTATTTCAAACTGTAAGCATTTGGAGAAAAAAAAGTTTACTATGATCTTCCACTTGAAAATTCAATTTCTGTTTGAAGTGGTGATTAAAGTGAATCTCATCCATTTTCCCCACTACTACAACAGTAAATGAGACAATGACAATGGTACCTGTTTGTCGAGTATAGATATAGTTCGGGATTCCTTGGTGGGGGGTCTCCTGGTGCGGGGAGAGGCACATGGTGAGTGGCTTGGCGAACCATAAGGAGAATACGGTAATGACGGGTATATCCGCCGCGAGACAGGCACTAGTTGGGGAGCACTTTGTCCATTGGCGACCGACAGACTACTCGACGTCAGTATCTGCGACGGGTTATCGGCACTGATGCTCTTCACGACCGTCCTCCCACGGGGGCTGATCGGCGGCAATTCGCGGATTCCGCCGCTGACCGGTCGGCCCGACACGTCCACGATGGGCATGGCCCTGCTGCGGTACGAGCGATCCTCGACCTCCGACTGACTGTGCGACCGCATCCGGCTGTCAAGGACGAGGTGCGGTCGCCCGTGTATAAGTTCGTGCCGGTGCCACGAGTGGACGTTCGCGGACCTCGTCATCGGTTGCTCTGCGTCATCATCATCCTCGTCGTCGGCACCACCTGCCATAAATGTAACCTTTGATTCAGATTCCCTTGTGTCCATTTTCTCGTCCTCTTCGTGAGTACGCTGCACATTAGTTATAACTGGCGCGTGAGAGGCCTCTTCCGTGTCCATCCTCTCATTGTCTCTCCTCTTGGCCGTGGATGGCGTCACCCGTTTCTCCGTCGACGTCTTCGAGTTCATCCCGACAGAGATCTCTCCCTGAGAAATCATTTGCTTGCCATTGCTGCACACCAATACAGAAACAAGAACAGAAAGACAGAACGAGGTTATTATTAAACCGACAGGGTTTAAAAATATCTCAAGGAACTCGTTGAATAAATCAAACCCGAACGTCAAGTGCTCTCCCGAGCCAAGACGGATAATTCTGATTCCCTGCACATCCTCCTGCAAATAGAGGTATAGTGTAGAGTGGCAATAATGGATAACAGATATTCAAACACAATGTGTGCTCTGGCTACGAGCCCATCAACTTGCTCTATGTGACTGCTGCCTGTATGGGAGAGGCCCCCCTCCCCCTCCCTTAATATGGAATGCTGGACATATATGGATTCTTGGCTAGGTTGATGGCGAGGGAAATTTTCAGAGAAACCGTTCAGCTAAACTAAAAATTTAATCAATACATGTTGTTAATAATAAATAGCATTACTAGCATTAATCAATATTGCATAGCATGAAATTCACACCCCACACCCACCCTGAGGATGGAGGCACAGGTGGATGGGGTATGTACGGTAACATGATCAATCAATATGTAAAGCACCACAGTATTCCTGCCTGTAATATGTCGAGTATCTGCATCCTCTTACCTGTACATGTACGTGCACTTGTGTGCATCACCGAGCATCAATAGTTGTACTAGTGCAATAATTGCAAATCTAATGGCCCTTTCTGTGTAAATGAAACAGGCCAATTTCGCAATCAACTTCCATTTTGCAACGTTATTTGCCAAACGTCAACAGTAATTAATTTCAAAAGTCCACGAGTCATGGTCACGAGATTCGATCGCTACTCCTGAGCGGACTTATGTGTGTTTTGCCTTATTTCAGTTTCAGCGCACCAACAGGTTATAATGCAACATACATGTACATTACACACAATTGCAGCAAAACATTGAATATTTGCATGCAAATTATGTTTACACATTGCACCACATGTGTAACACGGGAGATTGGCAATAAAATTGTGAATGACATAGACCCATTATGGGTGTTTACTGATGCGTTTGTGACCGTGTACATTGAACCTAATGTAGAAATATACACACAGGGGGAGGACAACGCATCGTACTGAGCTTACGAAATGTAATAAAATTGAGCGTGAAAAAGCTCAACTGACAAAGTTCAAGCAGCTACCTCTGGGAAAGATTGTATAGATTTGTGAGACAATATATCTGTGATGTCCCCTCAGGCGTTGTATGAAATGACTTTTAAGTTGTGGTCATCTGGTGGGTGGATATTAGCCATTCTCTTGGGCAGAGACTCGAGTTTGAATAGCTACACATATTGTAATATTGTAGGTCTTTACAAAATTTGCTAATCAGTAATCAAAATTCATGCTTTTCAAAACACACACACACATACTTGCAATCCCTCCCAAACGGGGGTGTAATTTTTAATTGATTAGACATGCAAATGAAGATGTACACACATGTAATTTGACCGCCAACTGAGGACACACTAACGGGGGATGCCCATGTGTGTAAAATTTTGTGTCTGATTTTAACATGCAATCAGGGACTTTTTTTCAAAAATTTGAAGTACACCTCACATCAAAGCAACAATCTTCGTATTACCAATGCAAATCTTCAATCAAATGATGACACACAGGTCACGCAGTAACACCTCTGAGATCAATGGTTCATACGTGCAGTGTTCCACATCCTTATAGATCAACGTTTCATCATTATTTGGGTAAATGAGTATTAAAAGTTCACTTTTTTTTCCAACTGCCATTCAATTGCTTCTGCTACAGTCATATTATCCAGATATCTCGTGAATACTGGTTTATGAAATATGGTCCCTATTGACTTATCATTGCACCTATACTTGTTTCCATACACAGTGCCTGAAGGTCCAATAACTACCGCAATTAATATCTTCGATCAGGAAACAAACTGCCCCTCCCCACACAACTTTCAAATCTGACATAAATCTTTTCCCCCCCTTCCCCCCCCCCCAAAAAAAACTTCTCTGGAAGAGAGGACCAGTTCCCTGAGTCATGTAGTTAAAATGAATCTAACATTAGTACTAGAGCTACCTGGGAAATCTGCATGAAAATGTGCAATGTTTAATATGACTGCAAATGCCTATACTGTACTTTCAATTTCTATGCAGTATGCAGTGTGATAAAGTATTATGTATGTCTAGACTTGATATTATCTCTAGGGAAATTAACACTTTTTATCTCAATTTTTCTCGAACATGAATTTTTAAGCTCTATTAAGTAACATTTTCTTCAGTCTAAATCTCAAATTTATTTTTCAAAATATACAACCGCTGTGGCTTTTTGGAGAAAAAGGAATCCCATTTGTTTCAATGTTAAAGTAGACATTTTTTTTTAATTGCAGGGGGGGGGGGGGGAGAGGCCTCTCCTTAAAGGTTAGTGACATGATTGGAAACACTTGAAAATGCCTCAAGAAACAAATGAGTTGAAATATATACCAACTATACACTAGCAGGAGTGGATCTCCCACCTGGGAGGATTTGTCTGTAATTTGTTTACTTAAAGTGATAGGCTAACATTGTGGAGCTTCAATTTAAAAAAATTGTCAAATTTTGATATTTGAACTACATAGTAGTGTTCATATGGACAAATAAACACCCTAGAATAAAAAAGTTAGGAAAGTTACACTGCCAATGGCAAGTTATGCATGAATAAACAATTAAAACTCGGGGCGAGTTTAAATAGCCTAGGTGTACACACAGTAAGTCTATGGGAGAAAATGGGAAGGTGAATCCGATCAACTTACGATTTTCACTTTTTTAAGCACTAAATAATGATTTTGAAATACAATTTTTTCAGGGCGTCATTTTTAGACCTTATCAAAGACAATGGTAGCATGGGGAATCATGTAGCTCAGATTTTTTAACTGTGGTAAATGTTAGCCAATACCTTTAACCCCTTGGGCTCGATGCTACACGGCACTGATGTTCATTGAGAGACGACGCGATTTTTACGTGGTTGACAGCGAAGGGAATATAAACCAATCTTTTCTTATAAATTTCCGCACAGATTATTTATTTTCTTGATTTATACTGGTCAGAATTGTGCAATGTTTGGGACAGACGCGTTAAACAGTAAAACTCTTCCGTTAATCCAATGTTTGACCAAAAATTTGGTCAAAGATTTTGGGCTTCTGTACAAGCCCGTCGTCTCTGAGTGTGCAATGCAATGGGCTTCTGTACAAGCCCGTCGTCCCCAAGGGGTTAAGGAGAATCAAGCATAAACATAAGAGTATCTTAATTTTATCCAGGGACGATAAAAATAAGCCCCATAGAGAGCCACAGAGCAGGTTTCCGTGCTACCAGTGATATTGGCATTGTTTATTTTAGAATGAGTCAACGTTTGACTACAAGATTTTCACAGGAGAATCCTTGCATAGTTTACTTGATTCTAGAGTAGTTTCAGCCCAAGTTGAGGACTACCCCCACCCCCTTTTCATTTACCTTTAATATTTTCAGCACATATTTGAGTTACGAAGTTTTGTCACCGCAACAATGATACAGATTTACATGAAATGATAGGAGAATAAACAGAAATTTTACTTCTTCACTTATGATATTAGTTGGAATGAAAAAGTAGTAAAAACAAATTAGGACATCCTGGCCTGTAAATAGAGGATTCTGAATAACAGCACTTGGTGGTTGGATGAATGAGGTTAGAGTGTATTGTATGCAACACCATACTGTTGTGGTTATTTGATAGGGATATTCCTGGTGGTTACAGACACTGTTGTGGTTGTGGTTGAAATCCATGCCATTGTATTGTATGTCAAGGGCTCATGCCCTCAATATACTGTACTTCAAAAATATAATTTTTTTTTTCAACAGAAATCATAGTTATTATTTTTGTTCAACTTGTATTGCAGGCTTCTTATGGATTAAAGACACTATATAACACTGTGGAAGACCCGTTTAAAAAATTGTCAAACTTTGCTACATGTATCTGACAAATCTGACAGTGTTTGAATGGACAAATACACACCCTAGAACACAAAAGTTTGGACAGTAATGCTGTCACTAGTACAATATTTGCAGATACAAATTGGCACATTAATTTTATATTGGGCGATAGGAAATTCTACAACACAGCAGTCTATGGAGAAAAGCTGGAATGGTCTCTCAATGATTTCACTTTTTTAAATCACTTAATGATTGTTTTACACTGCAATTTTTTCAGGGCTTCATTTTTAGACTGTATCAAAGACACTAGTAGCATGGGGAATCATGTAGCTCAGATTTTTTAAACTGGAAACATTGTTATACGGTGCCTTTAATTGATGTTAAAGAGCATCTGATCATATTGGACTCCAACTGGTACATATGTCATTTGGTTCTTGAGGCATTTCACACTCCCAATCAAGCCCTATAAGCACACAAGTTAACAATTACCACAGTTTTAACAGTACGGTCCAAGAATGAAGGCCTGAAAAAAATAGTAAATTAGAAATGATTATTTAGTGCTTTAGAAAAGTGAAATCTATGAGTACTCAGGTTGACTGGATTCACCTTACCCATTTCCACCCATGGGCTATTGTGTGTAGATCTAGGCTATTTTATACTCGACCACAGTGGTAATTAGAAGGACTGCATATCTTGCCAGTGGCAGCATAACTTTCCAAGATATCAAAGTTTACCTAATCTTAAAAGACGTTTATATAATGTGGAAGGAACGTTAAAAATTCTCTGTGAACTATTGCTATCTGATCATATTCTGCAATCCCACGTAGTCTTTGATATGGACAAAATAAGACACTTTAGAAACACAAAAGATTTGTGAAGTTAATGCTTGGTCACTAGTTACAATATGTGCAGTATACAAATTGACATTAATTTCCTATCGGGCGGGTAGGAAGTCCATGAAAGCAGCGAGTCTATGGGTGAAAGCTGGAGATGGTTCTCTCAAATATTTTATATTTTTTAAGCATTACTGATCGTTTTTAACTTGCAATTTTTCAGGGCTTCATTTTTAGACCATGTCAGAGACACTGGTAGCATGGGGAATCATGCAGCTCAGATTTTTAAAACTGGAAACACTGTTATACAGTGCCTTTAAATAACATCTGATCCATTGAACACCAACTGTATGTCATTTGGTTTTTGAGGTCATTTTTTTTACTCCCAATCATGTCACTGTCCTCTAACTCTTAACGTGGCAGTGAAATTACAGCTCTATAGACATTGTGTGTATTATGTGGTGCATATTTGCGACTTCGGCAGTTAAAAGTTAAGACAAAATCTTATCCCCTGGGGTTGAAATCCCCCCCCTTCAACACTTCAACACTTCAACAGGACTTTATGGATTTACAGTTTTCCTTCACAGTCACACCTCTACTACAGGTTTGACTGTATAATTTATTTACCGGTACATACTAGTTACAGAAGGAGTGGGCGTGAGTGTGGGCAGGGCACTAATACCCCTTTCATAGTGAAGGCGAAGTGGAGTTACTCCGGAGTAACTCCGGGTTGAGTTGATCCGCTTGTACTGCGGACCGACTTTACACCCCCTTTCATACTGGCAAGCACCGCAGCGGTGTATCCGCAGTCATTTCTATGGTTTACATGCGAGTTCGCGCCATTATGTGTGCCCGAATTTCCTCAACAAGCGGTTTGCGCAAATTTCGCAATCAATCGCTTATTACATTGGTCTGTAGGCTTACATACTTGACTGCTCAATAGTTGATCTCTTGTTAGCCGATTGTGTGATCTGAGTACAAAAACATGATTGAAAATACGGGGATTGACTCAAATACCATCAGTTCACGAACTTGGTGTTGGAGTTAGATAAGTTCTATGGTTAATGTATTGATTTCAGATACTTTCGTTGAAAATCAGAAGAATACGTCAAAAAATCTAGAACGAAACGATTCGAACACGCTACGAAACAAAATCAAACCCCGGAATTTAACTCCCCAGACTAAACTCGCTTGTGACATTGGGACAGGAAATGTAAACACGCGCGAGGTTACTGAGTTGCGCCGAACTGCACTTCCGGTGCGGAGTTACTCCGCCTGTAACCCTCTTCTCGAAGTGGGTTGAGTACTCCGCTTTGAATCCGGATCGAAAACATCTCAGAATTTTCATATTGCCCTCCAAAGTGGAGTAACTCCTTCTGGACTCCGGAGTAACTCCACTTCGGCTCTCAATATGAAAGGGGTATAAGAGAACAACAAGAGGATTGGGATAAAGGCAGATTACAAACACAATTGACCAGGTATTTTTAGTGCCTGGGTAGCCATGACTCA
This sequence comes from Eucidaris tribuloides, assembly GCA_001188425.1. Taxonomy (NCBI): domain Eukaryota; kingdom Metazoa; phylum Echinodermata; class Echinoidea; order Cidaroida; family Cidaridae; genus Eucidaris; species Eucidaris tribuloides. Next base: position 103,824 of record JZLH01S0174975.1, on the reverse strand, counting down.
GCACTACTGCATTGATATTGCAACATCTTCTTAAATACATAAATGCAACAAGTGCAGTATCATATTACTACCTGCAGACTTCTTTATGGCATCTCAAATTATATGTTTCAAACATTACCCGCACCTGGCATGATTTAAAGGGAAAAGACAGTGTTGGGAGCAGTCTTGAAATGCCTCAACTTCAACTTCAAGAACCATGAGCTCATAAATATACTGGTAACAACAAATGTACTGACTGTGGTAAATATCCAGTCTGGTAGAAAATGTCTTGAATTTGTTTACTTGTGAAGACAAGTTCATAATTATGCTAGCATTGAACTATAGGCAGGGCATCTCATTATACTGTCTAAAAATTAACATTGTGTATACACTGGTGTACAGAAGAAAAGGCCATTTAAATACCTTTAGCAAGGCTACACAAACAAAGTTTCAAGTAATGGTGTTTTCTGATAATACCTGCCTTTGAAAAAAGTCAGAAGAAACATGAAATTTTCACAGCAGAAACTTTGAACAGATGATTCCAATGAATGGGGTTAAAAGAGGGGGAGGGGGGTTGTCTTTTAGATCAGTGCTAGGAAACTTTCTGTTGTCTTTAACTCTATATTTTTGTCGTTATTTCTTTTGATACAAATTTAACATTTCTTCCAATTTTGTAGTTTCCCATTTAAACATGACAAGGCACTCTACATAGTTTGTATACAAGAGAAACTTCCGCAACACCCATTGGGCAACTGATTTACATGTGTCTCTGCATCTACAGTTGAAGTGACCTCAATGGTTTCATTTATATTTGATAGGCCAATCTACAAATTGAATTGACCACTTCACAGCTTCGGTTGACCACATTTCACTGGGTGAGTGGGCACAGGGAATCTTCCTATTGTCCACTGATTCTTTAAAGGGAGAAAGGAACAAAACTCCCCAATTGATACTGAATGCTACAAAGCTGATACACAACGATGCTAATAAAAAACCAAAATAACCAGAGTCAATTTACCACCAGTGACTTGTTAATTTTTGGCTAATTACTACTGATTGGTGCTCATCTCCAACTTGTTGGCCACACTAAGTTCAGGATGAGCAGACCTGAGGCAGGAAGCACGCTGGCGTATCGTTGAAAGCGTGCACATATATGACCAGCCTGTACTGCAATATGTGCACTTATCTGGCATATTAAGAATGTTTATGTTTACTAAACGTACTGAGAGATGGGTTCTCCGATTCCATAACTCTAGATGATCGACAGCAGCAGAAATTAAAACAATGTTTAAAATGTACCAAAATGTACCAAACTACACTCTTTTTGCATGAACATTATTCAAGGCTCATTATTGCAGGTTACATGTATGTCATTGTATGGTTCTTTACACAAACATGTAGGTGTAGGTGGGTATCTTGTAGGTCCTGGTTTTTAGGTCGGTCCTTACTCCGTTCTACCTTTAATTTCTAAAAATAGGACATCTATTGATGACATTTCACTGGGTGAGTGGGCACAGAGAATCTTCACATTGTTCACTGATTTTCCTGTGTCTAAAAATAGGACATTTGACTAGGACCGGTCCGATCCTTATAATTTTCTACAGTATAAAGAGGTCATCTGACTACCAATCAGGCGAAAACGAGAGCTCTTACCTGATGATGGCCTGTCACACACTCACAGAAACTCATCTTTATGTCACTTTTTTCATTTTTTTGTCAAGTCCTTTAATTTTTGATTATTTTATGTGACTTCTAAGGCAAAGTAGCCTGGTTACTTTCTGTACATTTGCAAATAAATTAAGGTGTTAAGATGTGATCCGATAATGTTAACTTTTGTCGACCTAATATTTTTTTTTTTTTTTTTTTTTTTTTTTTTTTTTTTTTTTTTTTTTTTTTTTTTTTTTTTTTTTTTTTTTTTTTTTTTTTTTTTTTTTTTTTGTTTGTGTGTAGGAAGATGTTGAGCATTAATTGTTGCTGTATTTGATACATTGCAAATATATTCATTACAAATATATTTGACATGCAGAAAAGATATATATTAGTTAATTGAGAAATACAACAATTTGGGCTCTATACATGAGTTCATGCCAACAGTTCTGAGTAAAGTGGTTATTCGTAATGAAGTATCATGTAGCCCAACAGTGGGGTGTAAAGATTTATTTCATCCAGAACAGACACTACTATAATACCATATAAAATGGAGAATGCTATTACTCATTTTGATTTCCAGAAATTCTACATCTCAACATTCCTGAAAATCATGTTGTTTTGTATTCTAAAGGTGTAACCCGAAACAACCGTTCCCATGCTGAACATGTATTACAGCAGTCCTATCAAATTTCCTGTTTTTCTACAGTATAGAATCACTTTGGACAAGCAAAATGCTGAGTGTGCAAATGTGCTTTTAAAAATATCTAGACTCCAGACTGGGAGAAAACGTCTTTCTCTTAAATTTTCTCCCAGTGACCTCTGAAAATCGAAGACGTTCATACTTAACCTTCTGAAACCCACGACATCCAAAGCAAAACCCTGCTAAACATACAGTAGTATACAACCAAATCAGGGTAAAAAATACTTTTCTTCTTCACGGTGGCTCTGCTGAACCAAACGCTAATTTGAGAAAGATATGGTTAACGCACCTTTTCTCTTCAGCTGGATGATGCTGGTCCACACTGGTACCTGGGGAGAGGTCGTTGCTGCTGCCGGTGCGAAACTTGTCGCAAATACTGGTGGTACTACTATTTCCTGTGTCCAAAAAAAGAGAAAATACCTTTAGACTACAGATATGAATACCATGAGGACAGAGATGATGACGATC
>JZLH01S0174975.1:69734-80305 GCA_001188425.1 Eucidaris tribuloides | reverse complement strand
ATGTATGTGTGTATGTGTGTGTGTGTGTATTTGTGTGTTTGTATCATGAAATCAAAGTAGAGAACATTTACTGTTAAGGCCCTTCTGCCGGGAACATACATGTACGCTAGTGCCCTTCTGCTGGATAACCAACGATGTATTGCAGTGACAGATCAGAACAAGCCATATCGATTGGGTCAGTCCAAGCAAACAGCCAAGTCGACGTGGCTATTTAGCTATTTAGCTATTTAGCTATTTGTGAAGTAATGTTTGGATAGGACCAATTTCAGGTGGAATTATACTGAAGTGTTTTTGTTTTTAATGATAACAATATTGATAGTAAAAGAAGGATTACATGTAGTTTGTTTGAAAATACTTGCCCCTACCCCCCCCTCCCCCCCCCCAAAAAAACGGTTAATTACAGGTCCACCAAAATATGACTTGAGAGTGAAAGAGACAGGGAAAGACTTCAGAGATGAAACAAAATAAAAAAGAAGTTTAGACTATTTTAAGATTGCACAAACAAAGGTGTTAGACGAATGAGAAGGAAGAAGGAGAAGAGGAAGAAGAAGAAAAAGAAGAAGAAAAAGAAAAGAAGAAGAAAAGAAGAAAAGAGGAAGGAGAAAAGAAGAAAAGAGGAAGGAAAAAAGATGAAAAGAAGGAAAGAAAGAAGAAGAAAAGAAGAAGCAGACAAAAGAAAAGAAGAGGAAAAACAAAGAGGAAGAAGAGAAAGGGAAAGAAGGATAACAGTGATGTTGCTGCTGCCGGTGATGATGAGGAGGATAATGATGATGAGTCTGACGATGATGATGATGATGATAGATTATTATCCCACAATGTGAGGCAATAGTGTCACTCAGCTAACAAGAGTGAATGACTGATGTCTGCAGATGTTGACAACTTGCAGACACAATTTTTTTTCCTCATTTGTACATTTAAGGATACAGTAGCACAAATGTACAGTTTATGGACTGAAGAAGTCTGCTAGCTTTTATCAACAGCATTAATGTGAAATCCTATACATCACAGCCTGAAGGCTGGGGACAAAACATATTCAATGGATATTCTATCAGTAATGGATTTTTTTTTTTGATTTTTTTTTTTTTTTGTCGGGTGCGGGTTTACTGTCACTCATGTTGGACAGAACACAACACGTTCCCGTCAACTTAAATGTCAGAATTCAATACCACAAACGGATATTCAGATTATGCATTATTCTATCGCACTCTACTGGTACGATCATTTATGGTCACGCTCTTACGAGGAAATGAAAAGATGAAAATGAATTCGGTGAAGCGACTGCTACAAGGTTAGAACGTATCTTTTTACAGCTCCATGTATTCATGATGGATTAATGTGTATCCTTTCATCTAAGCATCTCGCCACATGTATGGAAAGTATCTTGGACACCTCGTCTTTATGAGTAGATACACAAACGTGTACACAAGCGAGAATATACCTACACACATAAAGACAATTGCCTCGGGCTTCCCTGGTCAGTGTTTGTAGCAAATTGCACATTTTACACAATCAACCACCGCCCCACCCCCCATTCAGACTAAAACATTTTCTTGTATCAGTATGATTCACATTTTGTAGAGTAGTTAAAAATCATGGGATTTTTTTTAGTCAATGTCCAAAATTTTGCCCCCCCCCCCTCCAAGATGTTTATATTGAACATAATTTGACCAGGAAAATTACCAAGGAAACATTTTCAAGAATTTTTTTGATGAGCCCCCCCCCCCCCCAAAAAAACGTTTTGCAGGCGCTGTCGGGAAAAATTTGTCCAGGGAAAATTTCCAACAAACACCCCCCCCCCCCCCAACCCACTGAACGAGTTTTCAGTGGCATATTTTTCCTCAGTGTCAGGAAAAAATTTGGTGGGGAAAATTCAAGAGGAAAGTTTTCAGGAAACTTTTTCCCACTGAATCCCCCCCCCCACCAAATAAGTTTATTGAAATTACATAGTACATCTATCACCAAACAATGTTTTGCCCTCATCTCATTACATTATCGTTTTTAATATGCTCGTCTGAGAGTTCTCATATTGCTTCGGCAAACAATTAGGATGGGCTTACTTGGAAATACAAATGCAATGAACAAAGTATTTCCAGAGTCCTCACTGTGCACAACTGATGAGCTTCCACTGCAGTCTGAATTTTGCCATAAGATCATCATATCGCACAGCTATGTATCTGAATGCTCTCATATCACTACATGTACATTCTATCCATATGTTGCATCATTTTACACAATATCCGAAAAAGCCCCATTTCATTGAATACTATGTTTCTCTTATTATATACTCTCCAAGCTGTTTTAATGCATCAAAATATGTATCAAATTACCCACAGATAAACAGGACAAACCCCAAAACCTACTTTGTGTCAAAAACCTCAACATATCTTATAAATAAAGCACTAAACAGTTTTATACAACCTTATTCTAAAAATATGTGTGGTTGGTTTTAAAAGTGGGTCAGGCTTATGACAGGCAGGCAAATGATGGCAGTTTAAGATAAATAATTTATGAATATGGATGGCTAGATCCCAGGGGCTCAAAAATATACAATGACAATATCTGATAACACTTATCATACCTGTATATCTACCAGTTTCTGATTGACATACAGTGTCTATTTCAAGTAATTTACTGAACCATTATTCATGTTCTAACCCAATAAATGCCTTCTGGGAACACAAATCCCAGAACATGATATTTTTACCACAAAACAACAAGACCCACAATCATGAAAGTTCAATGAATAATTTATGTGACTGTGTGGGCTGTATGGACTAAATAGTTGTAGTTTATTTTGGAGATTCGAATATATACATACGTGCAGATCAGATTACATACACAGTTAACATGACCCTATGTAAACTATAGGACTTTACTGCACTTTTTGGCCTGGGGCTTGTTCACATTTGTGTCATTTACGCATTTTGATATAGGTCTACTTTATTCAAATTTTATTATCAAAATTACTCTATGTAAACTTTACGAAATTACTGCACTCTTTTGCCTGGGGCTTGTTCACACTTGTGTCATTTACCCACTTTGATAAGTCCACTTTATTCACCCTTTATTTACACTTTATTATGATCTGCATGACCCTATGTAAACTTTAGGCCTTTACTGCACTTTTTTGACTGGGGCTTGTTCACACTTGTGTCATTAACTCATTTTGATAGGTCTACTTTATTCAAACCTACAATAATTATAGTTATATGGGTCTCATCCTTTCAGGCACTGTCCACACATATGTGTCATAATTCTTTATTCACATCTAATTACAGTTGTAATTATCTCGTCTGTTTAGGCACTCTTTGAATGAGGTATACATGTTCACACTTGTACCTATTTTGACAAGTCTACTTTATTTACACTTTATTATATGGGTCTCATCAATTAGGCAGGGTTTGACACTTGCATATGCCCGCTTGCAGATAAAATTTCCTGTCGGGAAAGTAAAAGATTTGTTAAAATTTACTTGCCAGATCGGATTGGTAAAATTTTGATATTATATGTGAATAATGTCCAAACACCTCCATGAGTACTTTGTTAGATGTACTTTACTCACACCTAATTATGATTACATGTCTCGTCTGTTTAGGCCCCAGATGTACATGTAGCATAGCCAAAATAACCCAGGCAAATAGGGGTTAGGGCTCTTTTCCCAGAAGACCGTAATGTGCCAGAAATTAATATTTGAAGCAAATTGCACTAATATAGCCCCTTCCCAAGCTACACGTATATAAAAGCCAAAAGAGCCCAGTCTAATTAAGGTTACAGCCAGTTTCGCAGAAGGCGCTAATGTACTACAAATTCATGCATGTATTTGAAGCAAATAGCACTATTAAACACATCCCTCTCCCCAAGATACATTATAGCCAAAAGATCCCAGTCTTATTAAGCTTTTGGCAAATTTTGTAGAAAACCCTCATGGATTATAAATTCATATTTGAAGCAAACTGCATTAACATACTGTCCACAAAATATCGATCTAGGGTATATTCATGACTTATTAATCATTGCCATCAAGCATTACTGCTAAGTACAATATACTTTACTGTAAGTGTACCGAGGGCGGTAAAATGGAGAGGGACATGGGGAGGGGAGATCACTCAGTATCCAAAATGCATACATGTACTGCTTCAGTGATCTATTTGAACCTTTTTTTTTTTGCTCCACCCACCAAATGGGTTAACCCATTCAATACTAAGACCACAGATTTGTGGTTTGCCTTTTTATCTTGGAATGTGGCTGTATTTACCCCATCTAATGAATATGCTAAAGTAGAGAAAAATATGAGCTATTTAATGAACTGGGTGCTACAATGTCATAATGAAAATTCATTTTGTTATGAATATTTAAGTGACATTTAACTAGAATATTCATAAACTTATCAAATTGGCAACGGCTGTTGTTCTGATGAGGCTTTGGGTTGTTCCACTTTGTTAGTGGGTGATGTATTGAACTAATTGAGAACCATATTTTATGGATGTGTTTTTCTTTTTTATGTTGTTTAAAAGTGAAATTTATTCAATCAAAAATTATTTTTAATCTTAAATTTCAAAAGAAAATAAAATCTTAAAAATTTCCCCAATGAATAATTATTTAATTTCGCTAATGTTTGACACATCATTCAATACCCATTACCCTTTGTATTAAGTAGACGTATTTTCAGTATGTTGCCAATTGATGAGAAAGCAAATTTAGCTAACTGATTATTTCACTCTGGACGGCTCTAGTATTGAATGGAGTTTTAAAGACGATTATTGAAAAGGGTCCGGTACACCGATTTTCAAAAGGTTCCAATAGACCAATCAACAAAAAGGGTCCATAAACAATCGGACCTTTTTCCATAATCGATCTTGGACCATTTTTGAAAATAAGAGTACTGGACCCTTTTTGATAATCGGTCTAGAGGACCCTCGGTCTTTAGGACTCCAAGTCTATGGTATATATCCCCACCCCCATCATTACAAAACAGGCCATGCATACTGTGTAATATTGTTGTGTATGGTGAATGTGTATATTACGGGCATACAATAAGTTGTAGTGATTATGCTTCACCGCTCCATTTCACAAAGTGTAAATTATAGGTGGGCGGGAAGGAAAAAATATTGATATGAAAAGTGACACCGAAATTTAATACGATACGAGACAACCATTCGTTACACTCTGCCGTCATCTACAAACAAAGCACCACAGATGTTAATGGGATGTAATAGTGGGATGTGTCCTAGAAATTATGCCATGCATATCCAGGGCTGGACATTAGCACCTGCCCACCAGAAGGGGGGGGGGGGAGGAGGAGGGTACATAGGTTTGATTTGACGGGGTGTACAGTTTCAGGATCAAAACCCACACCCATTCAAAATTCAAAATTCCCCGACTTTCCAGAAATCCCCTGAGCCATACAAACCCTGACAGAATTATTTTAATTTTGCATAAAGTCAAAGTTAAGAAATTTGTAAATAGTTACTTGCTTATTTTGTCTTAATAGGCACAGCCATATACTAGACTTTTGCACAGTATTCACATAATTCTGCCAAGCATATGATAACTTTTAGTATCAAATTTTCTTTACAGCACAATACAAATTTCTCTCATATAATTTTGACAAGACAATAAATCTTGAATGTTGAAGAGGCAACAAACATCTAGCAAAATAACTGCAGACATGACATAGATTGCTATCAATTCCAAACGCCCACTCACTTACATAAAACGTAACATAACGCCACGATCTTATCTCAACAAAAATGCCTCATGGGCCCTCCCTGAACACCACTATGAGGGATACTGCACATAGTGATGACGGATGTCTCTAGCTATTGCGGGGAGAAAAGACATTATACAACTGTACACAAAACGAGATAAGGTATCCTCCATGGAGCAAACAAGAAATGACAGAAAAGTTATTTATACCCATGGGCAATTTCACAATTTTCCGGCTCATGTTCGAGAGATGTTTTCCCACAATGTGGAGTTAAATTTTTCTCTCTACTAGCAGGAAAAAATGTTGAGAATGCAGTTTGTTTGTCCTACATAATAGATTTCCTCTTAGTTATTGATTTAAATGTGACGTACAAAGAAAGCACTACTTAGTCTTGACGTGATATGAGATAACATCATACTTTAAAGTCCCACGCATTAAAGCCAGAGCATTACTTTTGCAAGCCTAAAAAAATAAACATTGTGTTAAAATACTCATATATAGCTATAGCTTCTGCTAGGAGAAAAACTACTGTACACAAAAACGAGATAAGGTATTCTCCATGGAGCAAACAAAAAAGACAGAAAAATTCTATACACCCATGGGCAATTTCACAATTTTCCGGCTATGTGTTCTGGAGAAGTTTGCACACAATGTGAAGCTAAATCTTTTTAGCCAAGAAAAAAATGCAGTTTGTTTGTCCTAAAAAATGCATTTTCTCTTACATATGCAATTGATTTAAGTGAAATGTACAATAGTCTTGATGTGATATGAGATAACATCATACTCTAAGGCAGAGTGTCTCTTTTCCAAGCCTTAAAAAATAAATACAGTGTAAATACACAGTATATAGCTATATAACTCAGGACTGCAATGAAAAAAGACATTATACAACTGTACATAAAACAAGATACGTTATCTTCCATGAAGCAAACAAGAAATGACACAAAACGTTATCTACACCCATGGGCAATTTCTCAATTTTTCTGTTATGTTCGGGAGATGTTTGCACACAAGGTAAAGCTTGACCTTTTTCTCTACTACTAGCCACAAAAAAAAGTTACAATGCAGTTTGTTGTCCTAAATGATAGATTTTCTCTTACTTAAGCAATTGATATAAGTGAAATACAAAATGAAAATATACACATCTTGATGTAATATGAGATAATATCATACTCTAAAGTCCCACGTTAAAGGCAAAGAATCTCTTTTGCAAGCCTAGATAATAAACATTCTGTACATGTAAATACATGTATACTTTTATATACAGGTGTGCTATATACCTCCTGCAATGAGGAAAGACATCACAACTGCACATAAACAAGATAAGGTATCTTCCATGGAGCAAACATTAAATGACAAAAAGTTATCTACACCCATGGGCAATTTTATAATTTTCCAGCTCACGTTTGGGAGATGTTTACACACAATGTGAAGCTTAACCTTTCCTTCTACTAAGCAAAACAAGTTTAGAATGCATTTGTTGTTGTAAAGAATAGATTTCTTCTTACTCATGCAATTGATTTAAGTGAAATGTACAATAAAAAGTATTCACTCTTGATGTAATACGAGATAACATTATACTTTAAATCCCATGTCAACTGATACCTCACCCATGGAAATGGAGAATAAGTGGTAGTGTTAAAATAAGTTAATTTTTATGAATACACATTATTGCAGTGCCACTGCATATGGAATGCAATAAGACATCAAAATATATTTCCACAAAACAAAGGTTATTACAAGTGCATAGCTGCCAACCTGTCTCAGCAGAAATAAGTAACATCTACATGTATGATGGAAATTAATAATACACATTTTGCATAGAACTACATAGTATTTTTTGGTTAACAAAATTAGTAATCTTCAGTTTATTTTACATCAAAACTTAAAAAAACCAGACTGAAATTAGTAATCATTACTAAAAATTAGTAATAGTTGGCAGCTATGCAAGTGCATTGTGGGGAAATATTAGTGCCCAAATTTAATTACTTGAGCCAAAAGGCACTATTTCATTCCACATGTAGTAGTAGTAGTAGTAGTAGTGGTGGTAGTAGTAATAATAGTAGTAGTAGTAGTAGTAGTGGTGGTAATAGTAATAATAGTAGTAGTAGTAGTAGTGGTGGTGGTAGTAGTAATAATAGTAGTAGTAGTAGTAGTAGTGGTGGTAGTAGTAATAATAGTAGTAGTAGTAGTAGTAGTAGTAGTGGTGGTAGTAGTAATAATAGTAGTAGTAGTAGTAGTAGTAGTAGTAGTAGTAGTAGTAGTAGTAGTAGTAGTAGTAGTAGTAGAAGTAGTAGTAGAAGTAGTAGTAGTAGTAATAGTAGTAGTGGTAGCAGTAGTAATAGTAGTAGTGGTAGCAGTAGTAATAGTAGCAATAGTAGTAGTTAAATTAGTAGTAGTAGTTGTTGTTGTTGTTGTTTTAGTTGTTGATGTTAAAGTTGTTGTTAACCCGTTGGAGACTAAGTATGGGTTAACTCATGTTGGGGTCTGTGGAAAATACGTGTTATAGTGAAATCAAATCGTCTCCAATGGGTTAACATTGCTGCCATTGTCGTTGTTGTGTATGTGGTGGTAGTACATCATGATCATCTCAGAAGAAACATAAGAAGTGTACAAACATACAATACATAATTAAAGTAACATTTGTACAGTCATAATATCATCACTCTAGAGATATCAGAAATTTAAGACCCAACTTTTCTTTGTTATTTGGATAATTTGATCCACACTTGCGGGTTGTTCTGGCTGGCTGACTCGATCTAATTACGACATAAGATTGGAAAAAAATTACCATTTCAGAGCACTGATTCCCACTTAATAATTGCTATATTGCTCCATATCTATTTCCCGGCAGACGAAAACAACAGGGGCTTACGGCCGGCTATCATCGTATACATTTGTATTCATGCGTACCCAATTAATTACGACGAATCTATCATGCCCTTCTAAGCACACATCTGTTTCTCATTTGTTCTGCATAATATGCCATCAAAATAATACGTGAGAGTTTCAGAATATTGCTACGGTATTTTTGGAATAGAATTGAGTCACCTTGATATACATAATGGGGCAATTCACAGTGTGTTATGTAAATGCATGACATATGATATTTATTCATTTGGAGTTTGAATCTTATTATTCTTCAAATTGTGAGGTAACAATAAGCTTTTCATTACTGCAATTATCATAAATAGTTATGTATTTATAAATTCATATTAGTTATCTATGTAAATGTAATTATGTGATTCTATGCTTTATTACTCGTAGCAGAAGCAGCAGTGTTATTATTTTCAGTATAATCTTCTTTTATCATCATCAGTTTGATACCTTTCCAAAGGGGGTGGGGGGGGGGGCTAGTGTCATTACAAGGTGTACACCATGCGCCGTTGTATGACTTTCAAATGGACTAAAACAAGTAATATATCGTCAATCTCAGAATACCCTAACCAAGTATTCAAGTCTGAAAAAATACCCTTTTATAGTAACATTCTGTTAAAAGTATACCCTTTTTACCTGATTTTGGCGATTTTGATACCCTTTTCAATGTATGCGAATACATCGCCCGACCGTGAAAAACAACCCTTTCTACTCATTTTTTTCACATGCGCATGGTGCACACCTTGTAATGATACTGCCCCCCACCCCACCCCCAGGGGACACTTTATAACATTCCTTATCACATCGATGGTCTAATTTTTATCACACAACCATAACTGCTATTTTTTCCACTTCGTCATGAGAAAAGGATGCTGCCAGGAAGAAGGAGCCAGGCAATGAATTCCTTAAAGACAGGTGTAGACTTTCCACCACAAAAACAACAACAACAATTCAAATTTTACCCCTTCAGTACCATACCCAAAAAATCACATACAAAGTCTATGAACATTTGTTGTACTGGGCCTGGGAGGGTTAACTTAATTGTGTTAGTTTACAAGAGAGATTAGCAGCCTCAAGGTGGGATTTGACTTTTCTCCAGGAGTTTCTATCCAAACAGGATGTGATTAAAGTGATAAGATCAACTTTCTCAGAGTGATACTCCTCAGGTCAAGCTTATTCAAACCTCTTCTCTAGATTATTTTTTTCCTCGTTTGACCATATTTTAAAGGTACATAGCATGATTGCAGATAGTCCTCAACGTGGGGTTAAACTAAATCAAGTGAACTATGCAAGGATTCTGCTGTGAAAATTTTGTAGTCAAAAGTCGACTCATTTTGAAATAATGTCCATCAGTGTGCCTTGTAACAATAGGAGTCATGTAACTCAGATTTTTAAAACTAGAAACATTGTTATGTGATGCCTTTAAAATGAACTGAAGAAATATTTACTACTTCCATACACTGTTGACGTCATTTTGCCATTTGTGTGTGTGAGTGTGTGTGTGTCTAATCTTCAATGGAAACGCCTACGTTAATAGTTACATAAATTTAGATCTTTTTTAAAAAATAACCTCATTATGTCATGGATGGAAGAATCACATAACATATATTTACCTGAAACTGTCTTTTAGTGTCCAGTATAAATCTAAATATAGTGCAATCATTTCTTAATTCTTAACTCTTAACAAGCCAGTCACAAAAAGGCACCACACAATACAGGTACATACATGTACAATGTCCACAGAGCTGTAATTTCAATGGCACTTTGAGAGTAACTACTTTGACCTTTCAGTTCGAAGGTTTAAGTTATTTTCATCTTATCCTAGGAGTCACTGAGTTTGGAGGAATTTTAAATCAAATATATACATGCAATTACTATTATGTATATGCAAATCTGTGGAGAAAGTATACCATCTAAATGAAAGAGCTTATTCAAGTGATACACATAGTTTTCTAAAACCTAATTGATTTCTAATTAATTGCCTTAA
>JZLH01S0174975.1:5709-21264 GCA_001188425.1 Eucidaris tribuloides | reverse complement strand
TGACATATGTCATAAGGAGAAATGACACTAATAGAAGACAAGACAGAGTGATAAAAAATCAGTAATCCTTCAAAAAGAACACCATAGTTTGAATCAAATGCTGGCTTTCAGTCGACATACAGTAATTAGGATTAATATGACCTACATGTAGCTAATTTCAATATTCATGTAGGACATAGTACAGTTGTGCAAGAATGAGTTTTCTCAGATCACAATTTAAAGGTCAAAACAATAGAATGCATTTCTTTTGATTTCACAATATGTGAAATCTTTTTTTTTTCACATTTGCTTTCTGCTCAAATATGATCTTACATGTAGAATCACTACACCACTGTACATATTTGGAGCACGGTAGCTACAATGAGTAAGATACTGGTTCTTTTAGATTATTTTTGAATAATTCTATTCATCCTTCAAAATCTCATATTTTATATTGAACATATTCGTTAATTACAGCCCACTCAATTCCTAATATACCTTTTTTTAATGATTTGTTCATGAAGCACTTTCACAATTTTAATTTGCATTTTTTTTTTCCAGCTCAGTAACTTTATCTTCTCTCTCCTTGGGATGACATGTAAAATGCCTACATTGTATGGATTCTCTATCCATCACAAACACATCATGTCAACTCTATTTCATTCACATGTTGCTGAAAGGCTGAGGAACAGCTGCAAGTCACCATAGCACACAAATTCAATTATCAAAATCAGGTCAAATTCAGAAAATGCCCAGTACAAGAAGCCTGTGCAATAAGAGAAAATAATCTACAACAAAAGAAAAGAAATATATGTCATTTGACAGCCCTTGAGCTGAAATTAAAAATTCTTTCCTTTAAGAGGAATTCCATACTCAAAGCAAGTTTGTTTGAATAGATCTTGAGTATAATAATAATCACGTCAGAAACACGTCAGTGAAATTTTGAGAAATATCGGGCAAGTATTAATGATGTCTTTCAATTATGAAAATTCTTAGATATTACAAATTGCAATACCATGCACATTGTTCAATTTGTCAATTTGTTCAGTACAGAAAATGCTACAAAATTTTCATTTTCCCTGAAAACAAATGTTCTTGTTCTCACATTTTAATGATTTCCCATGTGAGGCATATATAGGTTTACAGGCATCCACATTCAAGGAAATGAAAATTCAATGAGCAATATTTGTGCACAACATAAATAGATGGCTGTTTACTGTGAAAGTCATAGCAATGTCAATCTAATAATGATTTGGAATTTTCAAAAATTCACAATTTCATTCTTGCATAATCTGATTTTTCTCAAATTTTCGCTTATGTGCTTCTCTGATTTTTCATCTTCTACGTATTCAAAGCAACTTGCTCTAAACCTGGAATAACCCTTTAAAGGGCAGTGACATGATTGGGAGAAATAAGAAATGCCTCTTGAACCAAACTGGTTGAAAGATATACAAAGGATACACCAGATAGAGTGTATCTCCTAGCTGGAAGGATTTATCTCAAATTTGTTTATTCAAGCTGAATCAGGCATGAAGATACTAGCATTCTGTTTCTCTCAGGCCCCAATATAAATAAAATCCATAGACTGCCACACAACAGATTTGTCTGTCACAAGGCATACTGATGGAAGTTATTTTAGATCGAGTCAACTTTTCACTGCCAAATTTTCACAGAAGAATCCTTGCACAGTTTACCTGATTATAGAATTGTTTCACCCCAAGTTGAGGACTACCCACAATCATGTCATTTACCTTTAATAAGTTTTAGTATAAACCACTTCAGAACACGCTGGATGGACACATTACACGTAAACGCATTTTATGCATGCCAACTCCAATGTACTTTTCAAATGAACAAAGTACATTTTCAACTGAGCCATTAAATGGGAATGCAGTCAGTTCTAATAATTAATTTTTCTCTCCAGCTTCTATTCTCGTTTTCTTGGGCAAATGAAGCTTTAGTGAGCGAGGCTTATTTTCCGGATGCCTTTCACGTTTCCGTCCTGTATCTACATTCAAGATGAACGTAAGCCTCCCTAATGCAGGCTGCATATCTGGAAGATTAAGAATCCATCGCACAAGTACAGTAATTATTCCTTGGGCAAGGACGACACAGTGAAGTCACGTGCTGACCCCGTTCACCGCAGTCGCTACTGCAAGAGTGAAATGGAGACATCACCGCATCTTGCAAGCTGATTGCAAGTAAAAACAACTTGGAATCGATTACAAAACAAGGTGGTGTGTGTGTGTTCAGTGTGGGATGTGCATGAATTCCAATAATGATAATATTTGAATGGACATGTAAAGGACAGAGTCAGTATCACACTAAACTATTGTCAAATCACATTATCACATACACTTGAAGAGGGTCAATAACATGTCAGTTTCTGGCTACATGTATAGTCAAAATATTAAACCTCTCTGTAGCAGCCAACCTGCAAATAGTGGCCACTAAAACTGATTCCCTTGAAGACAAATTATGTGTTTCAAACCCTGACTACAGCAGCCATCTGGATAACATATAGACATGTTTCACATACATGTAAATGAATAAATAATTTACGAAATAAATAATAATATATAATAATAAAAACGTCTTATTTACCCAGGGTAGCCACTTCTGCTCTACCAGCGGGCCCTGCATAACATGTAATTAACCTTCTCTGTTCTAGAATGCTGAGCGCCTGGCTAGAAAACAGAAGGTACCATTTTTAAAAAGTCTTTGGTATGACCCGGCCGGGGCTCGAACCCACGACCTTCCGGACCAGAAGCGAACGCTCTACCACTGAGCCGATTATATAAACAAATACACAAATAAATAAATAAATAGATAAATAAATAAATAAATAAATCAGCGCTCGACACTGGCACAGGTCCGACGGTCCGAGACCTGTAAAAATCACTGTCGGGCCAGTATAATTTCAGAAATGGCCAATTTTACTGGTCCGACCGGGCCAGTAAAAAAATCTGTCCCATATAAAGATATTTCAGAGAAAACGGGCGTCATACGGAGCTATTGTTTAGCTCCGTATTACGCCGAAATAATTGTAAGGAGTGTATTTTTGACCCACGGAAATGAAAATTTGCGCTATTATTTTAGTTCGGTAATACACCGAAAATAAAAGTCGGCAATTTGATTTTAACCCACGGATATTATTGCGGAATAATTTTGTTCCGTATTTAGGCCAAAATAATAGTTAGGAGTATTATTTGACCCGCGCGAATGAATTGGCTAATATTTAAGTTCCGTATTATGCCAGAAATAAAAGTCGGCAATTTGATTTTTGACCCGCGGATATTAATTGCGGTATTATTTAGTTCCGTATTACGCCAAAAATAATTGTTAAGAGTTCTTTTTTGACCCGCGGAAATGAATTGGGTAATTATTTAGTTCCGTATTATGCCAGAAATGAAAGTCGGCAGTTTGATTTTGACCCGCAGATATTATTTCGCTGATATTTAGTTCCGTATACGCCAAAAATAATTGTAAAGAGTTTTTCATTTTCACCCCGCGAAATGAAATTGGGGTATATTTCGTTCTGTATGTATGCCAGAAATGAAATTGGCCAGTTTTGATTTTGACCCGCAGAATATTAATTTCGCTGATATCTAGTTCCGTATACGCCAAAAATAATTGTAAAGAGTTTTCATTTTCACCCGCGGAATAATTGGGTAATATTTAGTTACGTATTATGCCAGAAAGAAAAGTGGCAAGTTGATTTTGACCCGCGGATATTAACTGGCGTAATATTTAGTTCCGTATTTACGCCAAAAATAATTGTTAAGAGTTTCTTTTTGACCGCGGAAATGAATTAGGGTAATATTTAGTTCCGTATTATGCAGAAATAAAGTCGGCAAGTTGATTTTGACCGGATATTAATTGCGGTAATATTTAGTTCCGTATTACGCCAAAAAATAATTGTTAGGAGTTTCTTTTTGACCCGTGCGAAATGAATTAAGGTAATATTTAGTTCCGTATTATGCCAGAAATAAAAGTCGGCAAGTTGATTTTGACCCGCGGATTATTAATTTTCGCTGATATCTAGTTCGCGTATTTACGCAAAAATAATCTGTAGAGAGTTTTGTGTGTTTCACCGCGGAAAATGAAGTTGGGGTAAATAATTAGTTCCGTATATTGCCAGAAATAAAAAGCGGCAATTTGATTTTGACACCGCTGGATATAATATTGCCTTAATGATAGTCCGTATTAGTCAAAAATAATAATTATTTTTGGGTGAATACGGAATAAAATATTACCGCAATTAATATCCTGCGGCGTCAAAATCAACTTGCCCCCACTTTTCTTTCTGGCATAATACGGAATAAATATTACCCAAATTCATTTCCGCGGGTGACAATGAAAACTCTCTAAATTATTTTTGGCGTAATACGGAACTAGATATCAACGAAATTAATATCCGCGGGTCAAAATCAAACTGCGCACTTTCATTTCTGGCATAATACAGAACGTAAATATTACCCCAATTCATTTCCGCGGGTGGAAAATGAAACTCTTTATACAATTATTTTTGGCGTAATACGGAACTATAATATCAGCGAAATTAATATTGCGAGGTCAAAATCAAACTGCGACTTTCATTTTCTGGCATAATACTGGAACTAAATATATACCCCAATTCATTTCGCCGGGTCAAAAAGAAACTCTTAACAATTATTTTGGCGTAATACGGACTAAATAATACCGCCAATTGAATATCCGCCGGTCAAAATCAAATTGCGACTGTTATTTCTGGCATAATAGGAACTAAATATTAGCCCAATTCATTTCCGCGGGTCAAAAATAAAACTCTACATTATTTTTGGCCTAATACGGAACTAAATATTAGCAAAATTAATATCCGCGGGTAAAAATCAAATTGCCCGACTTTTTTTCTGGCTATAATAGGGAACTACATGTACACTTTATAGCGATTATTCCATGTCCGACAGCAAAAAAACAACAACAACAAACAACAAAAGCATGTGAACTCTGCGACAGTTGTTCGTTAGCATCAATAGGAGCTGGCAAATACGCGTATGCTAACATGTTTGGGGGGGGGGGGAGGTTGGGGCAGTCAAAAGAAAATATAGTTTTAACTGTGCTTTTTAATTACTTTTTTGGGCCAGTAAATTTAAGGTTCGGGCCAGTAAATATAATGAAAAACTTGACTTCTACGGTCGATCAGGACAGTCGGACAGTAGAAAAAAAAGTTTAGTGTGGCGAGGCCCTGATAAATTGAACTTACATAAACAGATAAATGATATTATAAGATAAATACGAGATAGCCACTACATGTAAATATAGGCTCCTTATGATTTTTAATGCAAGTCTGCACAATCTTTACTATGACGGGAGAGTGAAATTCCCATAATGAAAATGTACATGCCCATGTAGGTTCATTAACTCATTCACAACTATGAAGAACATACCTCAGGACTGGGCCATGGAGAATGAATGTATATGAAATAATGCTTGCAAAGTGTCATAAATGCAGACATTTAACATGTACCACATGTATGTTAACACTTTTGGGGAGGGACAAGCACCAACCCACCCCCCCCCCCACCCCACCTCATTCCTCCTCTCTGCCATCATGCCTATGTAGATTCCACAAAGTATTGGGAGAGACTGTACTGTAGTTCATAAAATTGTCCAACCTGCTGAACATCGATCTGCCATTAATCTTGAAGAGGTGGGCTTGGTTCCAAAAAGGAAAGGCTGACTTGCAGATTACAGTATACACCCACACACAGTTATGGGCGTTTAACAGTTTAACTCCAAATATGTTGGAATACACATTCTAACACCTCACATACATTAATAAGGATCTAGCATTGAAATCTGTAAAGTTATTTACTGCAACTCAGGACGGTATCATGATGCTGGTGGAAACATGTACAGTTGAGATTTTCAGCACTTCAGATGGAAAGTCACCCACTTGTTCTAAGTTTGCCTTAAATCCCCACCCACACCCTCCCCCTCCCCCCTCCCCAAAAAACTTTTTTAATCCGCGAATCTTGAGCATTTTTGCTCATAACTTAAGAAGGAATTTTGACACTTTAAATCAGGCTCTCTCAGAGACATACAAATATACAAACAAAGCTCATTATACATGTAACTGCGTATTCTAATAGAATATTGAAAATATCGTTTTTGTTATTTTTTAAATATTTCACGTATGCCCACCACATGTTTTGGCCCCTAACCCCAGAAATCAACTTTATGACAAGTGCTGCCATCATTTTACCACTCAATATAAAACAGCTGTCAATTTGATCAGGAAAAGCCTGCCCATTAAATTTTAAAATGTCCCCTTAGAATTTTAAAACATCACCCATTTTAAGCTCTCTACTATACCCTACTTGTATGCACTGTCCCTTGTAATACACATACACACACATACGCATAATCACCTTCGACCGAGGACGTTACAATTTTTAAGGTGAGTGTTCTATGTGTAGGTGTGTGAGTGTGTCGTTTGTAATGGTAATACGAGACATACAGGCAATTTTTACCTAATTAAATGAGGACAAACTTCTTTTCACACCGAGGACGTATACATTACATACACAACCTCCAAATGCGGACGATCTTCTATATAACCCGAGACCTTGCTTAACTGGTTGTAATTAGCCCGCATACACCACTCAATTTACAACCAAGATCTAAAAAACGATGCGACGTCCCCCCTGGAAGGTACAGCGTGTACGTCCATGCGTTGCACAGCTAAAATTAATCCAAAACGTCCACGGTTAGACGGCGATACAAACATACACACACACCAACACCACACACCACAAACACAAACAAAACATAAACACACACACACAAACAAACAAACACACACACAAAAAAAAGTTCACTTCAAATTCAAATATTATTTGTACACTTATATGGAATCCAAGGCGACTGCGACTTACATTTGAAAACTGACGAGAACTTTTTAAAATTAAACTTTAATGCATACATGCAGATTCTTCTTTTACCATTTAATGTGTGCACCTGCATGACATTTCGCACACTCTGCGAAAAAAAGCATAATTTCATGCCTTCAACAGTCATGGCAGGAACAGAGTGTCAAATCACATCTCATATGGCCAGATGTATACATGTTACATGCTACTGTACACGTACACATAGCTTCCCAGTGTAGATCTTGGGCGGTGGGGTGAAGTATACATTCCCCATTTGGAGAGAATAACAACCACAACCACAAAAACAACAACTACAACACCTAAATGACCAATAATAACAATAACATCATTATATAATTGTCAATAATAACAATCACAAAAAATATAAGCTGATGAGGAAAATTCGAAACATAATGAAGATCACCCTCCCCCCACACAACTGTAAACCTGTTTATATTGCCAGTGCCAGGCAATACCATGCTACTGTACATGTCCACGTCCATGTGCATTTTGGCCCACATATTCAGTAATTACCGATTAGGAACTGCCACATAAACACAGCTGGGCACTCAATTCATCAACTACAACCTTCACTAATTGCCATTTATTGACACTCTTTTTTTTTTCTTTCTTTTTTACAGGCAGGTGATAATATGCCCTTGTACATTTCTAAGTAACATATTTGATAATCGTTATCCACCAAGGTACACTGTATACAGTGTGTCTCAAAAATAATGTGGCAAGCTCAAGAGCGCCCTCTTTGTTAATGAGAAAAAAATTCTGTGACGTCATGCTTAAAATCACCAGCAAGGATAAGTCTTTAGCTTTCAATGCCGTTTGTTCTGTTCAGTTTGCTGTTTTGATTCCTGCAGATATGTTCAGTTAAAACGGAAAGGTAAAATCACAAAATGTGCCACTTTTACTACAACAGTCAACAATAGCCATCAGGCTCTCTTCCGTTGTGATTCCACCCATTTTGCCTTTTTTACAAAATATCTCGAGATCAAACAAGGAATTTTGAACAGAAACAAATAGCATTTGAAAGCTAAGACTCGCCCCTTGATGCTGACGGAAACATGCGTCACAGCAGTATATTCCTAAGTGTCAAAGAGCGGCTTTTGACTTGTACAATTTTTGAGAAGTGCTCCAGCATGCTCTCAAAAAATTGTGCAAGTAGAAAGTTTGCCCTCTTGGCAATTAGAAAATACTCTTGTGACATGATGTTTTACATCACTGTCAAGGCAAAGTCTCGGTCTTTTTAAATGTAATTATGTTTTGTGCAATTTGCTTTTTTTTAATCTTCGCAGATATCTTTAAACAACAAAGGCGTTGGATCACAATTATGTCACTTTTACAGGGACTGCGAGTAAAAGTGGCCACAATTGCTGATTTCACCCTTAAACATTCTCAAGATAAAACAAAGGCAAATGAACAAAAACTAATTCTCTTACTTGAGAGCTGAGGACTTTTGCCCTTGTTTACGTTGATTGTAAGCACCGATGCTCACAAGAGTATTTTTCTAATTGCCAAGAGGGCGGTTTTCACTCTGCACAATTTTTTTTTGAGACACACTGTAGTAACTGTATCCAGAGACTGTACAATGTGCAAATGTGAGAAAGAAAGCAGCTCTCTACATTTATGTACCTACATGTATCATACTGCTGGAATTTAGGTTCCTTTTTAACCATTTTGAGTGTGTGAGCACCCGCAAGGGGGGGGCACTGTTCATCTACAAGGTGTAACCACCATGCGTGTCCGTAAAAAAAATAAAAAACTTTTTGTAAAAAAGGCGTTGTTTTTCATGGTCGGACGATGTACACAGTCACATACAGTTGAAAAGGGTATCAAAATCTCCAAATGTGTAACCTTAGCTGAAAAAAAAGAGTCTAAAAAAAATTGTTTGTTAACAGTCGGCGATGTACACGTTTAACAGATGAAAAGGCCGTATCAAAATCGCACCAAATCACCAAAAATCACCTTGGCACTGTCAGTAAAGGATCGTACACCATGCTTTTGTGTGAAAAAAAAAAACGTGTAAAAAGGGCTTGTTTTTTCACGTTGGACGATGTACACAGTCACGTATAGTGAAAAGGGCTTTCAACAAATCCCCAAATGTGCTACCATGCACGCTGTTGTGAAAAAAAAAGCGTTGAGAAAAAAGATTGTTTTTTAACACTCGGGCGATGTACACGTTTACAGTGAAAAGAGGTCATCAAAATTCGCAAAATCACCAAAAAAAAAGGGACACTTTTAAACACAGAAGGTTCACTTTGAAGGGTTATCATTTCAGACTTGATACTGTGTTAGTGTATTCTAAAGCAAGGATTACTTTAAAAGGCGTATCTTTTCAGTCGTGATACTTTTTTAGGGGTATTCTGAGGATCGATAGATAATCACTTGTTAGGCGTCCACTTTGAAAAGTCCATACACGCTCATTGTTGTTACACCTCATAACAGTTTTTTTTTTTTTTTTGCCCAATAGGGCCAGGAACTATGTCCGTCTTGTCGGTTGTCCGGCACCAGAAGGGCCCTAGCATTATGTTCCCGGCAGAAAGGCCTTAACACTAATTTGTCTCTAACTTGAAAACCATTGGGTTTTTTCACATGAAATCAAGTAGTGCTGATAATATCCTTCAGTCAGTGAAGGTTAAATTACACGCATTGGGGGGTGGGTCCTCAGCTTGCGGGTGAAACTTTTTTAAGTAAAACTGTGCACAGGATTCTAACTGCTTGAAAATTTTGTAGTTCAAAATTATGACTCATTTCTAAAAGTAACTTCCATGAGTATGTTTGTGACAGACAGTACAGTGCTTTAGCTCTCTGTGGCATGATTTCTATCGGGGCCGGCTAGAGAGAAACAAAACGTATACCATGCTTGATTCATGGCCCTTAGTAAAACAAATTCAGATAAATCCTTCCAGCCAGGAGCATACGACTACAAGCTGGTGTATAGACTGGTATATCTTTCACAGTTTATAAGTTCTAGTGGCATTTTATTTCTCCCAATCATTGTTACTGCCCTAGAGTGGCAAATATTAAATAAGCAATTTTCTCATTATTATTTAGAGAAAAATTTACTGTTAAAGGCATTGATATAACAATGTTTCCAAGTGTAAAAAAATCTGGCTACCATGATTCACCATGCTACCAGTGTCTCTGATACGTCTAAAAATGAAGCTCTGAAAAAACTTGAACCCACCGCTTTAAAACGATCATTAAGGTGCTTTAGAAAGTGAAAATCATTGAGAGACCATTCCAGCTTTCCCCCATAGACTGCTGTGTTGCAGAATTTCTATCGCCGAGATTTAAATTACAATTGCCAATTTGTATCTGCACCTTTGCTTAACTAGTGACAAACATAACAAATTGCTCCGACTTTTGCTGTAGGCAGTGTTTTCATTTGTCCATTCAAACACTGTCAGATATGTAAGTAGCAAAGTTCACAATTTTTTTAAAACGGTCTTCCACAGTGTTATATAGTGTCTTTAAAGTCCTTCTTTGGCCAGGAACATACATGTATGCTAGGGACCTTTCTGTCAAACACCAAAAAGGGGGGGGGGGGGGGGGGGGGGGGGGGGGGGGGGGAGCGTACTACGATTGGGGTGAGTTTTTGTAACAGCTGGTGCTGCACAGCCACTTTGAAGTGAATCCAATCAAGATGGACATTTGCAAAGTGATCCCCCAGCCGCAGTATTAAGGATTCATCAGCAATCTGAATCGAGAATACAAGGGGAAGGGGTAAAAAAGTGCATTACCAACCTACATGTACTTTATAGAGACAGTAGGCCTATTTTTCAGGGTGTACATAAATTTTTTTTGCGCCACTTGCCCGATCGGCAAGTGAATTTTCAAACAGCTCGAAATGTCTTGCCCGATATGAAATGTCTTGCTTTGCCCGAAAAATAACAGAAATTTATTGATTTCGTGTGATTAATATGTATAGATATACTAAATGTATACATACATGTATAACCATTCACAATTTTCACATCAATGATTTTTGTCATATTTATGAAAATCAATGATCAATTTTTTTATTTTGTTTTTCATTTCATCATATATTACAGATATAAACGATTATTAACAATTGTGTTTCCAGCAGCGCGTAGTGGCGATTTTCATCATTGGTGGGCATGGGGGGGGCCAGCACAGCATTATACAATTTTTTGTGAAACATCTAGTGATTTACCGTAGGTGTTCATAAAAAAAAAAATGTTTTGTTGATGAGATTTGATTTTAACAACGTACATGTAAACTAAAATGTGGTCTATGATTTCATAATTAAATTTGTTTAAGTGTTAATGAAGTGTTCTAGAAATAACCACCGTTAACACGAACTTTTGTATCATATATCATGTAGATAGACTAATTTCATTTCTATTTATGTTTCCAGATAAAAATGTTGAAGTGTTTTTATACAGAAAAAGTATATTTCGTGTCAAAAATGACATCAAATTTTGTGAAAAATTAAGCTTCAAATATCAAGGGGGATAACCCCCTCCCTTGAGGGCGGTTGGGTCATGTAACCCCAGCAACGGATCACCGCCTATACAACCAAGAGTTAATTTGTGGACATTAAAAAACTTCATTTGGTAGTCTTAAACCCTCATATTATCCTCGCTTAGAATGCGTAATATGATTTCCAAAACCCTGTAGTAAAAAAAAAAAAAAAATGTTTGAAAAATGTAGATCAGTGAAAACTAAATGTTTTTAGTGTCTATCTCCATTTCCCTTTTCACCCAAACTTGCTTAGAATATTACACTTATTTCTTATTCAAAATCTTTGAAATGATTACCTAATCAGAATTTATTAGATAGAGTACACTACTTGGGAAATATTTAGTACAAAGTTCTTCATAATAACCACTTCCCCAGCTAGGTAACTGGACACACGCCTGCCATCCTTCCAACCCAGAGTTCAGGTATGCCATTCTGTGACTGAATGGGTCATGTAGATATGTTTCCAGCTGCTAAATTTGCCACTTTTTGACAAGTATCCCTCTTAAAATCCATTTAATATCACAAATATTTATCTTCTGGAATCTCCTAGGACACTTTCATGGTCAGGTTTATCATTTTCAAGTGCCAGGAAAACCGCAATATCGACAGATAATAGAAGATATAGAAAATACAACCCATACCCCATTTAACACATGTGGCGACAAGCATCTCTAGTCGGCTAAACTGCCGAGTTTTTTGGAAGGTGGCTGTGATATATTTTTCTGATGATTTGAAAACATTTTGCTTACCTTTGCTGCTTACTCTCAGTCATTTTTTTCACTGAATACTTTCTGTAATTTTCTTCAATCCTTTGCCACAATTTTTCGCGATGTTTATTTTTTTCTTTGGACAAGTTCATCAGGCCAGCAGATGTCTCTGATCTTGCACTGCCTTTACTACTACTGTATGCCGACTTTCCCTGTGCTAGCCGTTCATTTTGCGTCTTGCAGAACGCATTTTGAGCAAATAATTGCCATGTTTTTGGCAGCGTCCTCCGTAAAACAGGCTATTTATTTCATTTTTGTTCAATACAGTTTTGGTATTACTTAGTGTGCTTTTGCCAAATTATTACTTGGCCCGTATTTCAGGCAAGCATTTTTAGTTGACACTCAATAATGCTTGCCCGACGTCATTGCTTTACCTTGCCCGGGCATCGGGCCAAGCGGTTATGTCGCACCCTGCTATGTTGTTGTTGGAAAAAAACATACCAAATTGTTATACGTACTTGTATTTAAAGGAGAACAAATAAATTAAGGCCTGCCTGGAATGGGCGAGAGGCCTTCACTACCATTGACTCAAAACTTCTGGAAGTTAAATTCACAAAGTTTTATGAAATTTTCAGCGAATATTCATATCGTGCCCATGTTAACAGTTCCACACTAACCCCCAACTTGCGAATATTCACTGTGCATTCAACCACTAACCCTAAACTTCCGATCTTTACTGGGGGCCAAACTTTCTCGAAAATTACATGTTAGGTCAATGCCGTCTTGGATGTCTTGAGCAAGCAAACAAGATTATGAACCAACTACAAATTACATGCATGATAATAATACATTCACGATGACATTGTCTTTGAATCAATTAGAATGTTGCCATTGGCTAGACCGGAGACTCAATATTGCAGAAAATGCTATTTACTTGCCAGACTACTCAGAACAAACTGAAGACGTTTTGATGAAAGGAAAGTCGCTGACTGTAGTCTTTTTTATACATGTACGCTGCATGGCCACTTTTCAAAGCTTAGTCCCCATACATGTATCTGATTGATTCTGTTCATCAATGGGAACGTTTCCAGCAAATTCTCAGCTTCTATATCATTTTTGCTATTAGTTTTTAAATGTAATGGTATTTTTCTTCAATTTACAACATTATTTTTAGGCATACAAAAGAGACGCCCTGCCTTATAGGCATTGCATACAATGTTTCCAGTTTAAAAAGTCTGAGTACATGATTCCCCATCGATGCTCTCTGGCAGGTCTAAAATGTTCCTATGGATTTTAAAAAAAAAAAATCATTGGACTGACCCATCAGATTTTCCCCATAGACTTGCTGTGTGGCAGATTTTTTCTCAGCTGAGAGAATAATTCATGTGCCGATTTTTATCTGTCCATATTTTTGAGTAAACAGCATAATTGTCTGAACTTTTGTGTTATAGTGTTTGTTTATTGTCCATCCAAACCTGCCATATATACATGTATGTCAGATTACGTATAGCTTTGACAATTTTTTAAATGGGCCTTCACACTGTTACATAGTGTCTTTTAAAGTGATTAGGCTAAACATTGTGGAGCTTCATTTAAAAAATTGTCAAACTTTGATATCCTGAGCTACATTAGTAGTGTTCAAATGGACAAATAAACACCCTAGGAATACAAAAGTTCTCTGGAAAGTTACACTGCCAATGGCAATTATACAATGAATAAGCAATAAAACTCGGGCGCGAGTTTTTATTAACCTTGTTAGGTGTACACAATAGTAGTCTGTGTGAGGAAATGGCTTGCAAGTGATCTGCGGTCAACTTACGATTTCACTTTTTTATAAAGCACTAAATAGTAGAGTAGTAGTAGTAATCCAGGTTTTAAATCCGGTTTAGTCCCCGGAGCTACGGGGGTGGCGGATTCACCTCGCACTACAGAAATCACCCTCACCCCCTTCCCTCCACTTTACTCTATTCGGCGATCCTCCTCCCTCAACCCAACCCTCCTACTTCTCTTCCACACCTGCTTCTTCCATGTCTTCTCGGCTCGCCCCCTTCCCCTCTGACCAGGCCACCTCAAACTCAAGCGCCCTTCTCAAACACATGATCAACATCCCTCCTCAACACATGTCCATACCAACGCTACTCCGTTCGCCTTCGCCATCTGCATCAACCGTCCCTCTTCCAAACCCACATCTGCATCAAACCTCAGTCTTCTTCCTGGTCCATCAGCTTAACACCACACATACGCTCTCACCATTGCTTTCAGTCCTTCTCAGAATCCCATCTCATTTTTCACTCAAACACCACGTTTCACTCCCATACAACATCGCCAATCTCACACAATCCTATAAACTAATTCTTTATCTTCAGGAGGAAACCTTTTCCCATATACAACTCTCGCATTCCCTAAAACTTCACCCATCAAATCTTTGCCCTTGCTGTCACAGCTGCCCTGCACTCCCTCCTACTCACCTGTCCCCAAGTATGAAAACTCTGTTCCACTGTTTCCACCTCGTCACACAACTTTTCAAATATGTTCCACCATCTCCTTCCTGGTCCTTATTTCACATTTTCCACACACAAAATCTCTTTGCCAACCTCCGGGCGTCACTCTCTTCATCTTGTGCTTCTCCCATGAATTCCATTTCCCACATTTGCCCACACAACACTGAATTTGCCCTCACCGCTCTTTCCACATATGCCGCATCGGGTCTACCCTTACTCACTGATACATCCTCTCCTGCATCCCTCACCATCATTATTCGTTTTCCAAGGTTTACCTTCAACCCTTGCCTCTCAAAAGCCATCTTCCACTTCTAGACTTTTTCCTCATTCCCTCCAACCGTTTCTCCCCACTCATCCAAAACCAATATCCATCAGCCATACAGCCATCTCGCGCTCACAAACCTTCTCTGATCTCGTAACCACATCAATCACAATTGCAAAACAGTGGCGATAACACAGAACTTGTACACTCCCACTTTCACCGATCGAACCTCAGATACTCTGACCCAACTCTAACTCTTTTTTAGCCCCTTCATAATAAACTCATCATCACTCATGACCATTGGCCTCCAGCTTACCTTTCGTTCTCATCGCCCACTCTATCACCTTCCTTTGCGTACTCTATCAAATGCCTTCTCCCCTAGATTCAACAAAAACTTATGTACAAACTTCTTTCCCTTAGCTCTGTATTCTTCCTGAAGTTCCTGAGACATAAATACTGCATCATCGTTCCCCTCCTGGATAAAACCAAACTGCATACCCGTTCCACCCTCACTATTTTCCGAAGTCTATTTTCTAAAACCCTTTTCCATTTATGCGGTTCACTTTTAGACCTCATCAAAGACACTGGTAGCATGATGGGGATCATGCGGCTTCAGATTTTTTTAACTGTTGGTAAATTAATAGCCATTACTTTAAGACGCACTGTTAAAAATAAAAATTCTTGAAGGTTGA
>JZLH01S0174964.1:10527-21720 GCA_001188425.1 Eucidaris tribuloides | reverse complement strand
AGTTCTTCAATGCCAAACAAATAGATCCACAAACACGCCAAATTTAGGTGATTATTTGGCTTTAAAAACGCAACAAACCGCGCAACATAAAATCAGACAACAAACAGTACCGAGTTGCTAAAAAGGTCAACGAAATATAGGACATTAAATGTTATATGAAACATACAAAATATTTTTACATTTTTACAATATATCAGTGATGAAAGTATATCGCATGTATCTTCCATCGGACTCATTAAAACATTTATGTTTACGAATTGAGTATCATAATCAAACATGTACTCAAAGATAATGTTATATAGCCTAAAATTATCACGAGATATTTTCGCATGGTAATTAAAATCCTTCATTGTTTTGTTTGATTATTCCTTGTGTCAAAATAAGAGAACCCTACGATGGAATTGGCAAATGGAAATTAAATCTTAACGATATTATGTTCTTCAAGTGTCAAACGGCCTACACTATGTTGGATTGAAATGCTTGATAAAAAAGACATGAAAACCTAGAGGCAAACTAAGAAGTAAGAACACACACACAAGACATAGACGGACCAGACACACCACACAGAGACACACAGATACGAGAAATACAGACACAGGAAGAAACGATATTAAACAAAACTCACACACCGACACAAGACCCACTTTCACACCAATAACACCAAAACATCAAATATACACTTAGCACACATAAAACGATATACACCACAAACGAAAAGACATAATATGCAGGGGACAAAAACATAAAAACACAACACAGAGCAAGAAACAACGCGAAAGTGATACACATACAATAGTCAAAATTACATACCACAACAGTACACAAAATACAACAACACAAACAAAGGCAACCACCAAATCATAAACTCAAACTTATAGTCATGCAAAGATACGTGCACCACACATGAGTACAAAACAAAACAAACACGAACATCCATACACAAATAATGAACATTATCAATAACAAATATACAACAAATATATCCACACTGACACAACACACACAACACACAATACACACACACACACACAACACCACAACACACACACAAAAGCACACCTACAACCACACAAAGACACCACCTACACACAAACAACACAACAAAACACCACCTTACACACACCACACACACACACACACACACACACACACCACAACACACACCACACACACACACAAAGACACACACTACCACACACCACACACACACACTCAACACACACACACCCACCACACACACCCACACACACAACACACACACACACACACACACACACACACACAACACCACACACCACACACACCTTAGATCATTTAACCACGTGTCTTTCTTTGCTCTGCTTTCTTTAAAGTTCCTGGACAAAAGTGATGGGAATATTTTTTATGTTCAATTTGCGTATCACCGTATTTAAATGCACACCTTTATTCGATATGATCAATCACCCATGCAGAAACAGATCAAAGTTCACACGAGTTATATGTCTCAGGGCGGCCGCCAAGGTTGAAATTTTAGCGGAAAATTTTTGCCTGCCATTTTTTTTACTACCACACTGCAAGCCAAAAAGCGTCCGACACGCAGGGAGGCGACGACGAAAGAAAGATTTTTTTGCCGCCGCCATTTTGGTTTTACAGCCAAACCAACACCAAATAGAAGGAAAGCGGGTGGAGGGGCGATATTTGCGAAAAAACAGTTAACCATTCCCGTCAGGGAGTGGCGCATACCCACCAACACCAAACCCACCGAATACCCTGATGGCGCCACCACTGGCACTATTTTTCAGGACCAAAACCCCGTATAAAGTCCGGCAGACCACCAGAGGAGAAGTAAACCTAATAAGTAATTAATAGGGATCCTATAGTTTTTTAATCTTATTCAGATTATGATTCACTGAGACCATCGCTTGACAAATTCTAGAAACTGACACTCATAAATCAGCTTGAGGCAATTTAAGATATACCGAAAAAAACCAAAAATGGACCGCAAATGCTTATTTTCCGATAAGAACATAAAGTCAAGTGTTTGTTTTCAGCATAATGGATATTTAGTATGTATTAATTATTTAGAAGTTTCTTGTACGGACAAGAGTCTATGTGTTGTTTTCATACACAAATGACTGTTACATCTGCATATTTCAAGAAACACTATGTTAGTCCTCATTTTCACAGACCCATGCGACTTTTCTTTCCTTCATAAGTAAGACGCACTATGACGGGTGACGTTCAGAGGCCTAGTGATGATCAGGCCCATGTATCACATCAAAACCACACACCTTACTTACTCATTTATTCCCATTCATACTGTCTCCATTTATTTAACGATCTTAATGGATTGGACACTCTGTCCATCCATTGAAGCAATTTAGGTAATTTGCAGGAAAAAACAAACAATGGGCTCCATACCTGATTTTCTGTTCAGAGATTAACGTTCAAAATTTTAGATTTCAAGACAACTATATCAGTTGAGTAGATATATTAATGCAGTACCATTTGACAAGACTAGATAGTTGTAAATGTGATCATTAAAAATTATATTAATTTTGCATTAAGCAAAACACTCTTTTGAGTCTCAGTTACCAGACACTGCGACTGTTTCTTGCTCTGAGACGCCATTCTGCGCTAGATGAGCACTCGAGGCCTGCAATTAATTATAGAGGCCCATGTAAGTCTCCAAACGCTATTTGTATGAGATTCTGTTTAATCAATCTTCTGGAAGCGAGACCAGCAACTGTCAGGACTGGGCAATACGTACAAACACAAATTGGCTTCAAACTAACTCGATTTTTTACACCACAAAGAAAACATACTTAGCAAGGATTTTGATTGCATGGGCGTCTGATATACTCTGTGGCGATATTCAAGTTATCAACTGAAAAGTGCCATAATGACTGAGATAAAAGATTACATTAAACTAATTCTGCATAATCAACAGATGAGTGGCCCATACCAAAAGCTGTATTCACTCAATATGTATTTAAAAAGAAAGCATCTTCCCTCTATTGTTTGGTTAAACGAGAAGATGAATAAGAAGCATTGCAGACTATGTTGTTGTCAGCAAATTTACAAAAATTCTTGCTAGGATCTGATAATTCACAGGTGAATGTATGCTGTATTTACATGTGTCTAAATCTCGTAGCACTGTCAAGTTTATAATGGAAGATTTATTTGCTTACCCACTGTACTTGATGCGGCAGTTAGGGCTGCACGTACGTCTCCATCATTTCTTATAAGTCGATCAATGATTCTTATGTTGAAAAGCGGTCACTTGCCCTGTCGTTGATTGCTCTGTGGAAACCATCCCGTTCATGACGAGCTGGATGTCAAAAGCATTAAATCTACCCATTTGAAAATCAAGTTCTTTAATATACGTACAGTAGATAATCACAGAGACAGGCCTAGCTCCCTGTGTCATTTCTACTCTATTTGATTTAGAGCTAGGACAATCAGGGTTGAAAATTCTGCATTACACCAAGTACATTAAGATGAGCTCCATTACAGAAGCAAGCTATAGCCAAGGGGTTTGATTTATTTGAATAACAAAAATTATCGCTCTATCATTTGATGTCAAATTTTTTCTTTTCATAGGCTACACTTATAATTAGCAATTGTCTTTAATCGAGATGCGATGAGTTCGAACTTAACGATATCTTTTATTTTTGTGGTCAATGTTCTACCGTATGGGCGCAAAGCAAATGGATGATTACTTAAACTTATTGAGTGGGACCTGAATGAAATTGATTGATTTGAAAGTCTTGACCCAGCACAAGGCATTTGACGGCGCGATACGTCATTAATAGTTGAATAGCCTTTGTAATAATTACATAAGCATATGGTGCGAAATGTTCATTAATTGTGGCTTGTTGGCAGCTTTTGTCTATACACTGGAACGTCCTGCAATTTCCAGTGATCATTAGAAACCGGGTTGTCATTACCGACCAATGATTCGTGATCAAGTCCCTTGGAATTCGACTGTAAATTATTTCAAGGTAATTTACAGTTTTTATGAACAAGGCATCAGCAATATTAGTCTGTCGGGTATGGACAATCAAAGGCTCCTACAAAAGGCAATTCTCATCAGGGGATGAATTTGATGCAGAAGAACATTTAACCACCACTCACAAAACAGAGTCACAATCCATCAAATTACAATACTGACACGTGTGCACCAAGACAGCTAATAAGGAGCCTGTATGTGTCCTCGATTCCTATCAATTTGGCCAGAAATACCCAGCACTTCCGCGTTCTGTAGGAAGAGCAATTGGAACAGATACTAGGCATCCTATGGACGAATTGTGTGTCAAACGCATAGGCCTCAGTTGTACTGTCAAGATATGCCCAGCATCTTTCCAGCCGCGGACTTCCCTCCACTGCTGATCCCTTTTTCAGAGGAACACAAGATGCCATTTGATTGCCCAATAATCTGAGTACCAACAGCTGCTTTGGGGAGAATGGTGAGTACTGGAGTCTTTCAACACCTTTTCATGATCCAGAGTATATGTGTGCGAGCGGGATAAAGGAACTGTAAGCCATAACTCAGCAGGTGGGATGAGATGGCAATGAAAGGCCACAAAGTCCTGGGAACTTAGACCTTATAATTGACTTATGCTAGAGGAGAAGCAAAAATTGTAAGTCGACACTAAAGAGCAGCGTCTACAACGCCGCAGGTGGGGCCAAGGTAAGCGCTCACCTTCGCAGAACGATTTTCAAGTGAGGAATGCATTCATCTACAAGCCGAAGGTTAGGCGACTGCCTCAGAATTACCAACTCTAACCAGTCTTATCCAGATGCAGATATACAACGGACAAATGAATGCCAATGAATAACATTATTCCAATTGTAATACTTATTACATTCTATGTGGATTCTATAGGAAAGAAGAGGCAAACCTCAAGCATGCCTACGTATACTGTTGTAGAATTCGAAATTACACCGACAGTAGGACTTACTACTGTTTACAGGTTGCATTTGTGCAAATGAGAAAAGGCTGTAGCACGATCGATACACAAATTTTTATTGCAATATTATTGCTGTTTGAAGAGTTAATTGGCAATTGATAAAAGGTTATGTTCAACCAACGGAATGCATAAAACAAACCTGGGTAAAAGTATATACAAATAATACAATTAAAATTGATATTACACAGAACCAGATCATTCATTTCTGGGGACCACCTTCTGTGAGTACATTAACCTTTTGATCATTATATATTAATATACTGCATTATTTTTTTATTGATGAGGATGTCAGCTGGAAATTGTAATATTTTCTTGATAATATTGGTTTCGAAAAGAGAACTTTTCTCTATCAGGGGAGCTTTAGAAAATTACTGAATATGTTTTTTAATAATCATTGATTTAATGAAATTAAACATATATATATAATTATATAAGAAATATTATTCTATATCTCAGGATTTCAAAAAATGATACAACATGGAACGATTTCTGTAATGTTTAAGCCGGTAATACAATACAGTTACATCCATATATACCTTCCCTGGATGATGAAACTGTTACTGAACTGACTTAGGATTCTTTAAAATACGATTTCTTGAATAGGTACACCCACCAACATAGTAAGAGACCGTTACACCATTCTACACTTACTGCGTGACGTCGTGCGTCCATAGCTCTATACATAGCTAGATTCTGATAACTGTCGTTGGTCGTTGCTAACTCACAAATGTGTATTACAGCTTTTGCTTTGGCCGCTATTCTTCGATAATTGCAAAAATCGTATATGTGACTGCAACTTACAAGACTTATTCTCAGTTTCTCGATGGCTGTTTTACAATATAAATTTCCAAAGGACATTATTCTGGCTTTGTGAAAAAATGGACCTAATCCATAACAAATAAATATATTTTTAGTGGCCTATTCTGTTTTTTGCTTACGAATTTCAAATTGGCCAAATCCTGACAAAGTACCATGTTGAAAATTTCAAGCCTCATTTTAGATTTACAAACTCTATCAATATTTTAAGTATCATACACCTTTAGGATTTTTTTAGTTCCCAGAGAAAATTAACATCTATTCATTATATCTTTATAATTTATGAAGGGTTTTTTTTGTTTTTAGCGATCATTTTTTTTCATGACATACTTCCCAGAATCTGCCCTAAATAGCGTTAAACAGGAGTGATCATCTCGACTGATAAGTCATGGACAATCAATTAAAAACAATGACTGGATTGGGCTACCTGAGCCTGACATCCACAGGACTTCGGGTGTCATCCAAAGGATCACAGTGCGTCTATTGAGAAGAATGACAGTCACAGGCGTCTGGCAACTGAGACCTAAACAGAAGGTTTATTTTATATAATGCGTTATTATTTGCCATGGTACTAACCAACACTAAATCAGTCTTGTCATAAAATAAGGCTTTTGGGACTTTTTTAAAAATAGCACAACTGACGTAGAGTTACTAAAACAAAAATATTGGACTTTATGATTTTACTGGACCAAAATCATTCATTTTGGCGGCCATTTTGTTTTTCCTGCATACCATCTACATACTCAAGTAATGACAGGGTGTCAGTCATGAGATCGCTTTAAATTAAATGGCCATAAGGAATCCTAACGTAACTAAGACTGTGTAGTTGAGGCTACATGGCCTGACATCCAAGGCCCTCTGATCACTCACCGTCCCACAGTGCGTCTACTTACAGCCAGGAAGGAAAAGTCGCAGGTTCTGGAAATAGAGGACTAACATCGTGTTTTTCTTGGAAAATATAGCACACCTCTAACAATACAGTCAATCTGTGATGATAACAACACTATCAGATGTGTCTCAGATAAGAACTTTCTAATTAATACAACTAATAGTCCATTACTGAAACAAACACTTGCACATTATTAAATTTTTCTATTGAAAATAAGGCATTTTGGCGGCCATTTATGTTTTTTTTCGGTTATCATCTTACAATTGCCAAGGCTGACAGAGTGGTCAGTTTTCATGATTGTTTCAAGTTGATCGGTCATCAGGCAACCAATAATCTGCAAAGAAAAAAACTATAGACCCTAAAACAACGGTCAGTCCCCAAAATCTGCGGATATGTGGCTGCCCCGAGACTAGTACCTGATATTGATGAAAACTGCATTGGTAGAAAACAAACATATTTCACTTTTGCCAATGACTGTACCCACATATGGCCTATTCCTCCCTACTACCGACACTCTTGGCTACTTGCGGCATTATGTGTTGTTCCGATCCGGAAGGGATCGGTGTGCGTAAAGGTGTTACATAATGAAGGGAATTAACCACCGAGTATAACTTGGTAAGCATCAGAACCAGCGCCACAAAGCATTAAACGTCGCCATTAACGGGATATATGTAAGTACCCGATTGCGGTCGCCGTAATACCCAACACAGGCGAGGCGGCACCAGCAGCAGAAGATTCCGTCCCTACCACGCACGCCACCCTCACGCGCGACATTTCGATCTCGCTAGGTTCTTTGCCCGAATTGTCCTACAGACCGCGATTTTGGCGGACGCGGTCTTGCACTCTCCCACCGACTCATGCGACCGCCCGTAAAACGATAACAATCCCCACCGGAACAGCAAAAGGTTTCAGTCCCAGCCAAGACGCCGGTTGATGATAGAGCAGAGATCGGGAGGCCTCCTGTCACACTCCTACTCTCCGCGTCCCTGCCAGCAAGATGTTAGTTAATGACTTCGATCGGTCAAGTGGCCTTCACCAATTTTCCGGTCTCATTCAGCCGATCTCCACCAACGGTACCGCGCCTCACCAACCATCTGGCCCGATCACCCCGTACCCTCACTCTGCCCCCCGATCGCTACTCGTCGCCTTCACCGCCGCTCCCGCACCTGCTCTTTGTCTCACTCAAGCCTTAGAATGAAGCCCGCGCTCCCAGGTCCGCTGGCCCGACGATCACCGCGACGACCCCGCTCGAGCACCACGCCGCTCACCCCTTTCCGACCAACGGCTACCCTCCTCCCGCACAGCAGCCCCTGCTCACGACCGCCACTACGCCGTGCAGCCAAACCTGCACCGCTTTCGCCCCTCTCGACAGGCCCATGGCACCTGCCATCCGCCGCTTTTGCACGACGATGCCGAATCCCGCCATCTTCTACCCTCCCTCTCCAGGCACTTAATTACATATCGCGCGTAATAGACCCTCCGCTGACCCTCCCACCCGGCAATGCGCAACCATCGCCAGACGCCATTAGGAAACCTCCAGCAGCGGCCAATTCTTGTGTGAAGACCTTTGCCACCGCTCCCCCCTCCGGCATAGGGGGCACTTTTGGTGGGCCCGGTAGCGATTTGGCACAGCGCTAAGACATTAGAAATTCATGGCAAGCGCTCGATCACCATGCGGACCCCACGTATACAAAATTGTGTGTTCGGTATAACGAACCTTTGGAGTATTTTGATCCTCGGAATAACAAACTGAAGGGCTAACGAGCTGACCCCGTCGAAACAGCGCTAAATTCACATACACACTAAGAAATATAAGTTCAACTTTGGACCTTTAGAGGTGCAGACAAATATCACACTGGTAGCACCTTTAAAGGGGCAACTTTGCACCTTTCAGAAAAGTGCAAAGTTGCACCTTTCAGATTTGTACATAAATGTGCATGAGGGCACCATAAAAAATAAAAGTCGTTAAGTATGACCCGAATGGGGTTCGAACCCAAGACGTTTCGGACGTGAGACGGACGCTCTAACACTATGCCATCAAGCCGTTGCTTACCTGTATCTGATGAAATTATGCATTATTTCTAACCTTTAAGGTGCTAACTTGCACCTATAGGCTTTTTTTCATTACCGTGATCCTAGAGACGAGCTATTCCATTAACCTGTTCTTTTTAAACGAACTTCAATTGCTGGAATCCAGTTTGCATGTATTACTTGTTGCTGTATCGGACAAGCCTCGTACATGTACAAGCTTTTGTCAAGAACAACCTTAATTAGTTTAAAAGGTATGCGTGGAATTACAAAAACGGCCTAATAGATGCAAAAACTGCACCTAAAAGGTGCAAACTTTGACCCGCCCGCGCAGTGGGGCAAGTGCATAACCGTGAAAGGTGCAAATTTGCTCGAATACCGTGGTGGAAATGGCTCTGCACCTTTTTGAGCAAAGTTGCACCTTGTGCGCACCTTCATGTGTACGAAAATTTTAGGACACCGAGTTCTTATTCACAAAGGACGTTACCTTGACATTATGCGATAAGCCGATATGTACAGTAAGTTCTTTGTGTTACACCCACGACAAGGTTCACGATGTTTTGATCAATTCAAAGAAAATAGGCCTAGAATGATTATTGTGTCCACGCTAGATCACGTCCCCACACATATTTTTTCATTTCATATCAGATGAATTGGAGACTCTCTCCTTTTCAGATGTTGAAAACTTCATTTCAACACAAAATGCTTGCCTAAGTAGCAGTAGCAGTAGTTAATGGGCCGTATGCATAAAAAGTAGCAATTGCTTGTAAGGAATTGCTTCAAGCACCAGCAATTGGTAGTCAAGCAAAATCAAGCTCATGCAATTGCTTAAATATGTTTGCATAATCACAGGCAGAATTACTTACTTACAGGTGAAAGAAATTGCTTAAAAACGTATGCATAAAAAGAACCTTTTCCTTGTTCTGACAAGGATTTGCTTGGGTTTTTTTCAAGCTCCACAATACCAGCTTGAGCGCTTTTGCTTAATTATGACATTCGAGTTTAAAACATGTCCATGCTCGTATTTAGACCAAACCAAAGCTGCACAAAAGGAGAATTAATCAAGAAATACTATTTCTGGTATATCAAGAAAAAATTGGGGGAAATATTTCAGGACGGGGGTTAAAGATTTAACTCAATCCTGGAGGTACGTTGCGTCTTTCAAAATGTATTTATGTACGTTGACCGCGAGTTGTGAAGATGGGAGGTTTCTTCCCATACGTATTCGACTCGTGCGGATGTGGCCTTTGTTGTTGTTCGCACCGCCGTGACGTTGCTATTGTATGGTTGTGGAGACCATTCCCATTATTACTTCTTACCGAATTTTAATGTACTTATGGCAAGGTTCGCGTAGTCTACAGGGTGTAAAATGTCAATGATTATCCATAGGCACATTTCTCTTGTGAAATTCTGCTAATATAAATATTTTTTCAAGACTCAGTGGAAAAAAAATAATAGAAGGACATGAGTAAAAGAGAAGAACCCATTAGATTTTGAAAAAATCCCTCCAACAGTGCAAGGTCAAAAGATCAATTCTGGTAAAATCTATTTCTATCTCACAATAAACTAACAATGTCAAAATTGTGATGATTAAACAGATTCATGTGTGATATGTGGTCCCTCTTCATAAAATTGTGTTCTATGTAAACTGAACATGACCAAACCATCAATACTTAATACTTTCTGCAGAGCGCTCAGTACCAGTTTCGGACGAAAGACAAAGCATTGAGGGGCAAGCATTGTCGTGAACAAAACTCCTGCCGCTCCAAACTTTTGTATTCCTAAACGCGCCGACGCCCCTGTAATCGCATGGTACAATAAATCGCTTGAAACGCAGAGCAGTAGCAAATCCATACCCCACCCCCAAAAAAAATGCGTCCAAATTAAAGAGAGACTAAAACTGAGGAGGGGTAAAAAATAAAAAATTCCGCGCTAATTTCACTGCTTGCAAAACAACAAGGTGACCGACCCCCCCCCCTGCTCCTCCGTGCTCGAAGCTCGCCCCTGTTTGAAACATTGGCGTATGCATGAAAAAATATAAAAGTCTTTTCCAGCATTTTCTTGACATCCATACCAAAAAAATTAAGAATGCTTGACAACAAAGTCTTTGTTTTTTGTTCTACAACACGATAGTTTGCCCGAGTTCAGTTGTTATTTTCCGGTATGACAAAAACAAGAAATATTAATTGATTCAACCATCATAACACTCCAGAAATAATCAGTAGAATCCGTAGCCCGATGTCGCATAAAGAAACATCCATAAATTGTATACATAGTGAAGATCTTCGTACCTCCATGACAAGAAATGCTTCTCCTCTCACGCGTAATATTTAATACGATTATACGAAACCCGCCTTTGTGCTCACCATCGAAAGTAATAGACCGTATACATACAAACACTTGTAAACATCCTACAACCAAAGATGGATTTCAAAAGCAATTGTTATTTTTCGTATGCAAACATTTTGCTTGTTCAAACGTTTTCTGCCATTCGAGCAATTCCTACAA
>JZLH01S0174948.1:20189-43181 GCA_001188425.1 Eucidaris tribuloides | reverse complement strand
ATAGTCTCTAACGAGTTAAAGATTGTTTTCGTGATTTGCTCACCCTGAAATGAGCCTAAATCTATGCAAGGGGCTAAAATCATTGTACAGATGGAATCAATCACACAGTATCAAAACCTGTCAAAAGACCTTGTGGCAGTAAAGTCTGTTAAAT
This sequence comes from Eucidaris tribuloides, assembly GCA_001188425.1. Taxonomy (NCBI): domain Eukaryota; kingdom Metazoa; phylum Echinodermata; class Echinoidea; order Cidaroida; family Cidaridae; genus Eucidaris; species Eucidaris tribuloides. The sequence continues at coordinate 43,027 of JZLH01S0174948.1, read as the reverse complement.
GAAATTAATAAGGTCCATTAAAAACTTGATTTGAATAAATGCTTTGTTACAACGCATATCAATTTGAACAACTTGACCGTTACACTAGGATGGTTGGCAAATGGTATTCTTTTGTATCATATAGTGAACTTATATTCCTTACTTATACCAGGTCAGAAATAAATATAATTGTAAAGCTGGACCAGTGCCAAATGACCTCAGCTACGGATGAATGAAGCACCTTAAAGGCAGTGGATCTCTTTTGCATGCCTAAAAATTAACGTTGTGTAAATACAATGGCATTTAGAAGAAAATGCCATCTGGGAACCCTTAGCAAAATATAGGGGCTAGAAACTCAGTTTTAGTGGAATTATAGTGACCGTTAGACTCAGATTTGAATTTGTTTCTCGCGAGAAAAAAATTCCTACCATAGAACGTACACTAAACGGCTATTGTTTTTCTTCTGCATTTTTAAAATTCTCGGCAATCACTGACCCCCAGATTTCACAGACATGTCCTTCATCAATAGCCTAAGGGCATGGGTTATCTTTTCCTGGTCTGCCAGGATGTTTGCAAATGAGATCCACTGCCTTTAAATCTAGAATATGGTACAAATGCAAGTAAAGCAAATGGACTTGGTCTGTTGTTTATATTTTGAAAACTGGAGATCATTTGACACCCACATTACATGTATGAACACTGTATTTTTACCATCTCTCTATCATCACTGGATCAAATCTGAACAAAACCAGCAACCTCTACAAATAAAAAAAACTCTGTCTTTGAGCCCCACCACTTATAGTTCCACCTTGGACCCCAGGCACCTGTAAAGCAGATTAATTCTTGCTAGAAATACATGTACCTGTACAAGCTTGATATCCATTAGACCATCAAGCAGCCAGCAGTCCTTTTGTATACAGTGAAACCTGTCTATAGTGGCCACCCAAGGGAAACAAAAAAATGTGGCCTTTATAGACAGGTGTCTGCTGTAGACAGGTCCTTGTATGATTTGTCTACCGGGGAACTATTTTAGTGGTCACTATACTCGGGTTGGCTGCTATAGAGAGGTGGCCGCAAAGACAGGTTTGACTGTACATGATGCATCAGTAGATTTTAAACTAAAAATGAACTAATTGAATTGTCAAATCAAACATTGATGAAGTACTGATACCATGGGTCAGGATATAATTTGGGATAGGAGTGAGATCATAAGTCACAGTCTGTGTACACAAAACAAGTAAACAATAAGAACCTTGCATATTTGTACTTAGTCTACCAATGCGTGTCATACCATGTCGACACGACATACAAGGTACATTCAGTCTGCCTGAATTTCGAAGACATAACAAAGTTTGGTTTGGCCATTCACTACACCAGGTATGCACAGAAGGTCATGGGATATCTGTTCACACTGCAAATGTTTCGGGAAGTTTCTCAATGTTAGAAGTTTTCTAGAAAGTTTGCAGAAAGGTTTGCAAGAAGTGTGCATTCACATTGTGTGATTTGTCATACTGCATGTTGTGCGTTATTGCCTTATGTCTGCATGTATGTCCACCTCAGAGTCATCAGCCATCCAATAGGATATTTATAACTCATAACGTGCCAAAGTTGCAGATCTACACCACATAATACACATAAAGTCCATAGAGGTTTGAATCCTCTGGCATGTTAAGAGTTATGGAGACTATAGCTTAAACATAAAACTGCATTGTAGATGCTGGTTTCTGCTGGATATAAAATCATTATTTTGTTTTCAAATTATTGTAAACTTTATACAGGTCTATAATTTTATTATCACCTATAAAGATTTAATACCCTGATAATGTGCTGTTGTTTTGTGAATGGAATACACCATAGAACATTTAAAATAAATCATCTTTATTTTCTGTTTCTTATTTTACAGAATCTATCGACCTAATTTCAAAAGCTTCTGAGAAGAAGAAAATAAAAAAAGTGCTGGTATCTGTGCTGCATCAAAGACAATCATCAAAACTTGCAGAGAAGAGCTTTCAGTTTACCTTATTTTTTGGACCTTCAGCTGTGGAGTTTTTATATCATCTGCTTGGAGTGTCTGCGTCGGCGACTTTTTCCCCTATTTTGCAGTATATTTTGCTGTTTTGACAGTGTCTTGGACTCTTGTAATATATACCATCAGTTAATGGATTTCTTAACAAACTTGGAGTGAGATAAAATGAAGATGTGTAATTTACCTTGACTGCCAATTAGCATCTAATATTTATCTGTTGTGGAAAGCTATGGAATCATGAATGTAGATTAACTAAATTGACATTCTTTGGTTTGGACATTGAAGTCTACATCAACTCAACCGTCTTATTGCAAGAGATGCAGCACAACATTGTGGCAATTATGTAAGCTCGGACGTTATAACGGAGCAGAACCAGAAAATCGATAGAGTGGATGTTTGCGATATTTCAGAGGAACTGTGTGCCACTTGCAAGCTAGCACCATGTCGTCTGGGTCAGGAACCGATGGGGAGATCCGGACGGGTTTCATGCACAAGAGATCCCAGAACAAACGGGCGATGACAAAGACTAATTTCAAATGTCGCTGGTTTGCCCTGACCAATCATCAGCTGATATATTTTGATGGAACAGATGAGGTGAGTGATTTGAGCAGGTTGCTTTGTTGGCAGTGTTGTATCTGAGACCACAGGCTCTGAGGCCGTGGCCGCCCCAAAACACAACCTCTCCATAGGGTTTGTACAGGTGACTCAGTCCGAGACTGAGACCGAGGCCACCAGAAATTGGCTCCAAAGCCTGCTCTGTTGGCAGTGATGTGTTCGAGACCACAGGTTTTGAGACTGTGGCCGCCCCCAAAACACAACCTTTTCATAGGGTTGTATAGGTGACTCAGACTGAGACTGAGACCAAGGCAACCAGAAACTGGCCCCGAGGCCAGACCTCAAATACAACACTGTGTAGTTGAGACTGGTCCTGGTCTCAAGTGATCATGAGACCCAGGCTGGTCTTGATTACATCACTAAGTACAGTAAAATCAGAAATTTTCGTGAGCATATTTAACATTTGCAAATTTTGTGATGAGTCAAGATCTACAAATCTTTTTGAATGTCATTACAAGACTTGGTCAGCGATTTGCAAAAGTTTCATGTCACGAAAGTTTTGTGTTTTACAGTGTTTGTCAGTCATGAAATGTTGAGCTTGCTTAAAAGTTAACAGCTCTAGTTCCACTTATCAAATATTCATAGTCCAATTATACTGACCCATTAGACAATGCAGTAATGGAAAGGGAATAATGAGTTATTTTTTGTTAACTAGAAATGATGGAATGGAATTAACAACAGCTTTTTAACAGCTTTCCTGTTATCATTATCAATCGATAATCATAACTATGCCATTGGAAGCTGCATTTATCAAGTCATTTTCTCTATTTGAAGCAGGCGAACTGATAAATAGAAACCTTCCAATTTTCCAAAATCTATATGGGACAATGTTGTAGTCAAGTCCACTAGTTCCGAGCCCAAGTCCACACTTAAATAAACCTGTTACCCATTCATTTTACATAGGGACTCGACGCTGAGTCTGAGTCCAAGTCCATGTCCGGGTCCTCTAAAATCGGACTCGAGTCCGGAGTCGACGACAACACTGACTGGCACACCAGTCATCATGAACAATGTCCATTTCCACTTCACTTGTAAGCTCAATATTATGAGTACAATCTAACTAGGCAAACTAGACAAGTAGGCAATGTATCAGTTTGTCTCTTGTTTCTCAGAAATGAGAACACACTCACTCGTAAAACAAATATGTCATGAAACTAAAAATTGTACTTTACATAGCCGGCACCAAATTTCGTTAAATTACTGGCATCTGCTTCCTTAACAGGAAGGTTTCTTTCTGACGTCTCATACCGACACATTTTACATACGGACTCGACGCTGAGTCTGAGTCCAAGTCCATGTCCGGGTCCTCTAAATCGGACTCGAGTCCGGAGTCGACGACAACACTGATATTTCCCCAAATAATTGCTCATCTTTATCCAGTGAAACCTTCTGTAGTGGCCACTCAAGGGAAACACTGAATGTGGCCTTTAAAGAGAGGCAGTTGCTATAGGTAAGTTTTTTAATACGATTTGTCTCCAGGAGAATCATTTTAGTGGCCACTGCACTACAAGCAGGTTGGTTACTATAGAGAGGCGGCTGTTACGACAACCATGTTCACATTTGTGGCTTCTTCCTTCGCCTAGTGCATAACAGCATTACATAACCAAAATATTAACAACTTAATCTCTTTGAAAACATAACAGTGTATTTGAGATGCACATTTTTGAATAGTGGTGACGATCTTTGGATCAAAGAAAACTTCGTTTTCTGTCTGTTTGTAGTAGGTTCATGAACTGACTAACTGGAGATGGGGCTGTTATGGTGCAGAAGTGCTGACATATCTGACCACCGACGCTGAATTAGATATAACATCTGATACAACTCTGCAGGCTTCCATTCATACTGCATAAAATCTAGAGAGTAGCAGCGACAACGTCACACTAATTCAGAAATTATTGGGGACAATGGCCAGCTATAACTCAGTGCAACTGCTGTGATGTGCTGTACCTGGTTCCACCATTGTCCACACATATTTCTGAACCAGAGTGATATCACACTTTGGTACTTTGTAGCATTCAAAATCGGAAATCGGTAGCACGCAAACATAGCTAAGTCTGTGCTTTCTCCATTTAGGCAAATTCCGTTCCTGGCTTTCAGGTTGTGACTGAAGAACAACCTTTGTTTTAAAAATTATAACTAGAATTTGAATATGTTAGATCATAAACAGTGTCCATTGATTATTGAAATCTTGTCAACTTGGATCAAAACAGACTTCAAGAGTCAACATACATTACTTGAGCAGTCGACGCGTTCGTCTGGCACACCAGTCATCATGAACAATGTCCATTTCCACTTCACTTGTAAGCTCCTTATTATGAGACTGGTCTAGAGCTGATAATTACCCTTTCAGGTGAGGTCTTGACCTCACTGTGACTGCCCGCATGCGCTTGCGTACTGGCTGAGTACAATCTAACTAGGCAAACTAGACAAGTAGGCAATGTATCAGTTTGTCTCTTGTTTCTCAGAAATGAGAACACACTCACTCGTAAAACAAATATGTCATGAAACTAAAAATTGTACTTTACATAGCCGGCACCAAATTTCGTTAAATTACTGCCGTCTGCTTCCTTAACAGGAAGGTTTCTTTCTGACGTCTCGTACCGACACATTCGCCATGTTTTACCGAAGCTACGCCAAGCCTGCTGCTGCTCCACCATGTGAGCCGCGAGCGTACGGGCTAGCATGGCGCCACGCAGTAAAATGCCAAAAAACACGGGGAATGTGTTGGTACAGGACGTTGGAAAGAAACCTCTCCGTTAAGGAAGCAGACGCCAAGAATTCAACAAAATTTGGTGCAGGCTATGTAAAGTACAATTTTTAGTTTCGTATCATATTTTTTTTACGAGTGAATGTGTTTTTGTTTCTAAGAAAAGTTAGACAAACTGGATATACTTTCCTGTGCCTAAGTAGATGATGTGTGGGGGTCATTACAGGAAGTCGTGACCCACAGACCCAGACTTTGCAAAGTGGTTTGAAGAATGTGGACTGGGTCCAGCATAATGTGGATTAATTTACTTTTTATTTTACACCATAGACCATGAAAGAGGAACTAAAGCGTGAAGCATTTTGGGACTTTGCCAAATTAACGTGACTTTCAAACTTGTGTAGTATTCCTTCAAAGAGCCTAGTGTATGACTTGGTTAAAAAACGTTTCTGAAAGACAAGGGATGTTATTTCAATTTGTGACTAAATGTTTGTCAGTTATTATGTTTTAAAGATACATGTAAATGAATCATGTAGTTCTTGATTTTGGATTGATCATAACTGTTCAGTGTTTATAACATGCATTGTTTTTGCTATTTCATCAAATGTTGTGATAGTTCTAGAATTAAAAAAAAAGTCAAATGTGAAAGTACCAATTTTGAGGGTGATTTATTGATGGCTATTCCTTTTGCTCCTGTCATAATAAACAGGCATGATTTGTGCCATGTTTTTCTATGACACACAGAGTCTTTACTGATCATGGTATTGGTATGATATATTCACAGATTTGGAGTAGGTTTTTTGAGGGGCATATAATACCAGCAGACTTAATATCAAATTATCAATCTCTCTCATGCTGCTTGATACTATACCAATTTATTAACCAGAAGTGCAACTGTAGCTGACTGAGTCTAAATGTAATTGAATCTTGTTTGTGTCAATACTAATTGTTATGTCAGTGTTAACTTTTATTTTCAATGTTATGTATGTAATTTGATCCAAATTTGTGTAAAAACAAACTTAATTATCTTATCTGTTTCTTTTGGAAAACCTGCTACGTATGCCAATGTTGTCAAAACTAGTATCACTTTCCAAGCCAAACACCAAATTATGTCATTTGCTGTACATAATTTTTATATGTATTTTCACAGTCATTTTCAGTCTATCAAAAATTACATGTACATGTACAGTGTACTTCCTGCTATGTGACCTTTTCCACAAATTGATTAGAGTCAAACTATGTTGAAATTTCTTTCCAGAGAACAGTCACTTTTAGTGGTGTTAACAACACACTTTTGCATTTTGCTTGCCTCAGGTATTTAGCAAGTCATTGTTTTAAATGGCAACATTCTCACTAGTATTCCATCATCTATTAACTAGGTGTGCTTTTACAAGTTGGATCCTAATCTGAACTTTCACAAACTGATGTTTCTCTAAAACCTTTCTTAAATACCATACTAAAAGACTAAAACCATCCCATACAGGGTATCCCCTCCTCCAGGCTCCTCCTCTGAACAATATGCATGTTGTCTTTCTGTCTCCTAATTCCATACAATTTTATAAAAACTTTACCATAATGTACATGTACTGTTAGTTAGGTTAAAGTTAATCTACTGTTAACTAGTGTTAAGTCAAACTTGCACCTCCTCCTCTTCCTCTAACAATATGCATGGGTTCTTTCAGTCTCCTAATTTCATACCATTTTATAAAAAAAAAATTCACATCAATGTTCTGTTCCTCCCTAAAATCAAAGCCAGGATAATCCTCCCAATAACCTCCCCAGTCCCCATCCTTCTGTAAGACCTCTCATACTCTCTGACACATCTTACAAACTCTTCTGCATACCCACCCCAAAATATCTCCCACAACCCTCCCATACCCTCTAGTTTTTCCCCACAAACAGTCCCACATCTTGTGTATCCATCCCAAACTTTACCTAAACCCCCAAACTTGTCTGTTTCCTAAACTACTCTCCCATTCCAATCGTGACAGATCCTATTAAAGACACTAACATTGTGGACGACCCTTTAAAAAAATTGCCAAACTTTGCTATCTGACATATCGCATAGTGTTTGAATGGACGAGTAAATACCCTAGTTATGCTGTCACTTGTAAAATATGTACAGGTAAAAATTGGCAGAATTATTCTGGGCCGATGAAAATTCTGCAACATAGCAGTCTACAGGGGGAAAAACTGGAATAGTCTCTCAATGATTTTGACTTTTTTTAAAGCACTTTATGATCATTTTGAACCATATTTTTTTTTTCAGGGCTTCATTTTTAGACCTTGTCAAAGACACTAGTAGCATGGGAATCTTGTGGCTCACATTGTTTTTGAATGGAAATATTTTTATACTATGCCTTTAAATTAAAAACTAAATGTTATGACCATTGTTTTGATTATTTGTTTACAAAGACTCTACGCATGTGTAGAAAGAAAATACAAACAGAGTAAAAGACTTAAACACAGACTGATATGAGATACATGTACAATCAGGGCGTGACATGAGCACTTGCCGGCTTGCCCAGGGCAAGTAACTTTTGCTTAATTGGGCTTGTGATAATTCACAAAAATCAAGTTTACTTACCCGAATGGGCAAGTAAAAATTTTCAACTCTAGACTGAAATCAAGAGAGTATATATAAGACCTGTGTTTCAATCCATTTTTCATTTTTGTGTTAATCCCAATTGAGTAGTATCTATAAACAATTTTACTGGTAACAAAAGGAACAGACATCTCTAAATTGACACAATTAACCAGCATTTTGTTTCACTTGGTCAAGTAAAAATTTTGTTTGAGCAACTAAATGAATGAAAACAAAAAGTTTGCTTGCCCGATTGGGCAACTAGCAGGAAAAGTTAGTGTGGAGTCTTGGATACACAAGTATGCATTCAGCCTGGAAACAAAACACACAGCTTGTAAAAACAAAAGTGATTTGTATAGTCATGGATCTATTGTACTGTACATGAAGTCCATTCACTGAGTGTAGTGTATACATGCACATTGCACAAATCCAAATCTGTCATTGCCACACTGTGTGGCATTGGAGTTGCATTGCAATAATCACTGTTGACATTGATTGTGATATGTACTTCCCGGTACTAGATCTTGCAATTTCTATGCACATTTAGCATGTACTGTTGTTCATTTGTACGTGGCAGGGTGATCTAGTTAAAGCAGTGCCATTGTTCAATGTTCTGGTTGTAATAAATTTAGAGTGCAACTTATTTTGGGGCTCCGTTCATGTATTCATATTCACCATTAGACTGTGACGGTTGTATAAAATTCTCTTTCAGCGTCATGGGTGAATAATTACTAGGTAGTCCAGTAATTTGGTGCATTTTATTGTCGTGTACATAAAAGAAAAAATGGCAGCCATTGAACTTTACTTTTATAGTTTTGGTGAATGGGGAAAACAGAATTTTTTCCCCATTATCCTGAAAAGCTTATCCTGTGAAACGCTTCCATTTACCATGTCACCGGTTGTCCAGCAGAAGTTCCCTAGCATATGTTCCTGGCAGAAGGGCCTTAACACTATTTTGTCTCTAACTTGAAAACCATTGGCTTTTTCAAATGAAATCAAAGTAGTGTGATATTTTTAGATCCTTCTTTCAGTCTGTTATCAAATAAGGCAATATTTCTCAAATTGGAGAAATTTTTCTGCTGAGGTCCTCCTGCCGGGAACATGTATACTAAGGCCCTTCTGCCGGACAATCAACGATGTACAAATTAGAAAAATTTTTCTGCTACTTAAGGCCTTCCTGCCGGGAACATATGCTAGGGCCCTTCTGCCGGACGATCGACGATGTACAGACATGCACCATATGTTCACATGCTCTCATCCATACATGTAGTTAACATGAAAACAATGCAAAAATGTCAAATGACTCAATTGTTGATTGCCAACTGCTGTTCAGGAAGTTTGTGTGAATGTTATACACACTGTTATGCCTACATGTACATAGGCCTATTGTACATGCACATCCACAGGTTAAAATGTTATCATGTCACATTGTTTAATGTAGTTTCTCTGTTTCCATTCTGGAAATGAGTGAATACCACATTTGCAGATTTGACATTCATATGACCTGCACAATTTTCACACTAAAAGATTTTCATTTATAAATTTATTTAATTTATTTATCTGTTTTTATGTATTCCTTTATTTTAATTAATGATTCAATTAATGAATTAATTTTAGGTTTATTTTGGGGGTTGTGGAGGGGGACAAATACGTTACTTGTAGTATTTACTCTGCACTTCACAGTTTAGTAGTATTCATGTACAATTATCGTTATAAACAAAGTGTGTAGATGTAGGTTCATTCAACTATTTTGTCAAATGGTGCAGAGTCATGATAATACCATAGGTATGAATTGAAAAACGTATAGAATTCTGGTTGTACACATTTTTGGAAAGTATGAAAAATATCTACTTATTCACTTTTTGAATCAGAACAACATCCTAAATATTTCAATACTTCTGATTTTGCAAGAAGGTATAAACTTTCTTTGATATGATTTAAAACAAAATATGTAATTTTCATGTTTAATGTTTTGCATTGTGTTTAGTCTGTGTGTTCTTTGTTTACATGTATTTGTTATTCTTGTTTGGTTCATGTTTCTTTTTTCCATTGTTTATTTTCTACATTTTTATTGATTATTTCTGTGTTTGTATTGTCAACACACCTGCTGACAAGCAGCCGCAGGCAGCCTTGCGGCTGCGGCGGAGTGTGTGAGTGCAGGTATTTTGATCCACGTTCAAAGAAATCTAACCCCCAAAATAAATGAGTAAACAAACAAATGTCATATATCATTCCCACTGGACTCTTAATGACCGTCAGTTTTTGTGATGATCTTCATGATACAGCGTGCCTAAACAAAATTGTGCAAGTGAAAAACCCCATCTTTGGCAACTAGAAAATACTGTTCTGACATGATGCTAACATCAACATCCACTGGTTTTTACCGTCCTGGAAAAAAAACAGTTTTCTCCCCACTTTTGTGAAAGAAATGGAAAAAAAAACCTATGGATTTTTTTTTAACAACTTTAAATAGTTACCATTAGGTTTTGAAGCAACAAATCTTGTGAATGATATGCCAGTGAGTATTATATTGAAATAGATTTTATAGAATTAGTTTGGATATGACCTAGTGTACTGTAGTAGGCCTGGACATGGCCTGGAGTAGGCCTAAATAGTAAATGCATGGAGTTTCAAAAGAATCCTGAACGTAGAATTGCTGATTCCACCACAGTGGAAAATGTTTATTCATGCATATCTTGCCAGTGGCAGCCTAACTTTCCAAAAATTTTTTGGGGTTCCTCTCTATGGGATCCATTTCTATCAGGACTCAAGAGAAACAAAATGCTAATATGTTCATGCTTGAATTGGCTTAAAGCCACTGGCTTACATTTACTACGGTTAAAAAATGTGAGCTACATAATCATCCACGCTCCAAGTGTCTTTGACAAAGTCTAAAAATGAAGCCCTGAAAAAATTGTATTTCAAAATGATGATTCAGTGCTTTAAAAAAGTGAAAATCTACAAGCATCCAAATTGACCGGATTCACCTACCCATTTCCTCCCATAGACTTTACTGTGTGCAGATCTAGGCTATTTTATCATCCACCGGAGTAGAAATTGTTTCTTCATGCATATCTTGCCAGTGGCAGCCTAACTTTCCAAAATTTTGTATTCTGGGGTGTTTGTTTGTCCGTTTCTACTATGTAGCTCAGATATCAATGTTTTACATTTTCATGCCTCCGCAACAAAGTTGCTGGAGGCATCATGTTTTCGGGTTGTCTGTCCATGCATCCTTTCGTCCATGTGTCCGTGCGTCCTTCCGTTACCGGTTCTCGTTACCGCGATAACTTAAGAAGCGCTGATCGGATTTTGATGTAACTAGGACCAAGTATGTACTATGAGGCACCAATGAATTGTTTTGATTTTGGAGCTGAAAGGTCAAAGGTCAAAGGTCACCGGGCCTAAAATATGTCTGATTTGGGCTCGTTACCACAATAACTTAAGGACGGCTTGTCGGATTTTGATTTTACTTGGGTTAAGTATGTATTATAAGGCACCAATGAATTGATTAGATTTTGGGAGCTGAAAGGTCAAAGGACAAAGTTCACTGGGCCTAAAATGTGTGTGATTTGGGCTCGTTACCACGATAACTTGAGAACAGCTAGTCGGATTTTCATGTAACTTGGGTGAAGTATGCATTATGAGGCACCAATGAACTGATTAGATTTTGGAGCTGAAAGGTCAAAGGTCAAAGGTCACCGGGCCTAAAATATGTCTGATTTAGGCTCGTTACCGCGATAACTTAAGAACGGCCTGTCGGATTTTCATGTCACTTGGGTGAAGTATGTATTATAAGGCACCAATGAACTGATTAGATTTTGGTGCTGAAAGATCAAAGGTCAAAGGTCAAAGGTCACCAGGCCTAAAATATGTCTGATTTGGGCTCATTACTGTGATAACTTGAGTACGACGTGTTCGATCTTGATGTAACTTGGGAGAAGTATCTAATATAAGCCACCAATTTACTGATCGATTTTGGAGTTCAGAGGTCAAAGATCACAAGGCTTCATGTCTGAATTGAGCTCATTGTCACGATAATTTAAGAAGTGCTCATTGGATTTTACTGTAACTTGGTCAAAGGTCACATGGGCTTATTCATCTCATTGGTCTTGCTACCATGGTAACTTGAAGCTTGTCAAATTACATCAATTGGATGGGAGTCTGGACTGTGGAGGTATACCCATTGACTGCGCGCAGTCGAACTGCTCTAGTTTAGAATTGAAGCTTCACAATGTTAGCCTATTACTTTAAGTATATGTAGAATGGATTGAGTTTATGAAACTTTATTCGTGAATAGTTTAGCTAAATGGGGTCAAATTTTCAGTCATTATTTAAACTGGTATTATCCATTTGTTCTCTTACAGATCTAGATACTTGTCTGAGTTTCATTTTCCCTTGTTAATGTAATATTCCCATGAAACTAATCACGTAATGCAACTTCAAGTACTTGACAAGTGAAGTGAAAGTGATGCATTATACATGTATGATGTATGTGTAATTCGTAAATTTGCTATCTAGACTGCTATTCTAATTCCATCATTTCTGACTTGAAGGCGGGAGCTTTGAGGCCACTGCTACAACAAGTAATTAAAATATTCCTTGACTTGAGTGTTCCATGCTGAAGATCTAGCTCCACTTACAGTACACTCAACATGAGCTAGTCAAAAAAAAGCTGTGTTCTAGTTTAGTCATGTCCAGTCACCCAGTCATCCCTCAAATCTCTAGATCTCCACTCTGATTCTAGGCTAAGATCATAGACTTCTCTTTTTGGTTATCCCAATGCCAATCTCTTCTCCCAGTCCCACACAGAGTGAAGCCTATGGCAAGTGATTGCTGGCACGGGCATTGCTAGCCTAGGACCTTGACAATGGTGGGTGTACTGGATTGAATCTTACATGTAGCAATAATTCAGTCGAAAAATTATTCCCCCCCCTCCCCCACCCCCACACCCCACACACCCCAAAAATCTCCCTTATTGCCATGCAGACCTGATAAGTAGATAAGCAAAAGTAATCTCATCCATTTGTTTATCTGACAGAATTGCAAATGGCCCAGCAACTTCTGAATCTATAAAGCCAGGGTCGTCCCCCCCCCCCCCACTCACTTAATCAGCTTGGTCTGGAGTACAGACTATTCCGTTCAACAGCTGTTTCTCCGACATGTGCAGGGAAGTTACTTTTAGGTCAGTTTGAGTCACTGGCCTCCCATTGTGGTACGGCCGACTTCCAGTCAAGAGATGTACCTCCACCCTACCCCCGTGGAATTCGCCTCAAGTTTGTACGTTTCTGGACGGAGTTTCGTAACGTTCCTACTTGCTCTTATTGTTTACGGAGTGATTCACAAATCGCCTAAGACTGTGATTGGTACCCCACCCCCGGCCTAAAAGCTCCCAGTCTGTAACTCTTCAGGACTATCCAAAAGGATTGATTCAATTAGACCTGTCAATAGTCATATCCCTATTGTGTTTATATTGAGGGCACTACAATAGCATACATACTTGTGACAAGTACTGTACATAAGTAGTACTGAAGAATGAGAAGAATTGCTCTGATGTTTTAAATCGGGTCCCCCCCCCCCACCACACACACAAATGGTAACATTTCCCCTACTTTACACTAGGCCTGGGACAAAAAAATTGATTAATCGAATTAATCGATTACCTTTTTGCCGATTGGTATTCGAATGCGACTTTAAAATGAATCAATTATTCGTCGGGTGACGAATAGTCTAAATGCCATAGTTGAAACTCAAATACAGTAAAAGAAAAAAAAACTAATTTAGATATCAATATTCAAGGTCAGGAAAACATTTTTAGCAAGATCAGAACCCAAATATATAATTTTTAAATGGAAAATAATGATCAAGAACAGTGGATTTCCAAATGGCGACACGTAAATACGGCCATCCGAGTCAATAACCGTACCATTCCTGCGGCATCGCAAATTGCTGACGCAAAAGGAAGAGTTGAAATGTCGGTTTTGAAAAACAGAAATGACAAAATACCGTCAATTTTTCCATATTCTTTCCTTTGCTGACGTTACTTTTTCCGAAAATTGCTGTCATGCATTCGAAAACTTGATTCTTCTACGGCTATTTGAAGTTTATCGTACACGGTCGCCATTGGCATGGGCGCTGCCATTTTGGTTAACCAAAATATCCGTTTACCCAAATATCTGCATATCTGTTTCCCGCACTGCCAATGAGTGGGTAGCGATCTTGATGCATGAAAGAATAAACATTTTCTCTATTATTTGAATGTTTGTGCGAACAACAAATGTTAGATTTTTAATGTGCTACGGGGGTAAAACAATCAGTCTTTGTTTTGGGGCTGTTGTGTTTTTCATTCCCTAGTTTTCATCCGCTAATATATTTTGTAATTAGTCCCATATACTTGTTTTCGCGTATGTTACTTGTATTCTGACTAGTCGAATAATTTGATTACCTTTCTCGTCAACTAATCAATTATCAAAATCGGTATTTGTCCCAGGGCTACTTTACCCGCTGTTGTTTCTTCCCCCAATTGTGTTTCATTTTTAAATGAGTACCATCAAGTGACCTGTAAGATTCAAGTGCATACGTATAATCTTAACCCTTTGGGGACGACGGGCTTGTACAGAAGCCCAGTGCATCTCACACCCAGAAATGAGTTTCTTCATTTATTCAGTTCATAATGTGTACTTAATGGTACAGAGTCATTTGTAGGTAATATAATCTTAGTTTGGGTGAAAAGGTTAGAACACTTTCTGGGGTTTTGTGGAAGCCAGTCATCTCTGAATGTGTCATGTGCTGGGCTTCTGTACAAGCCCATCGTCCCCAAGGGGTTAATGACAATCATGATTTAAAGTGATAGGCTAACATTGTGGAGCTTCAATTTAAAAAATTGTTAAATTTTGATATCTGAACTACATAGTAGTGTTCATATGGACAAATAAACACCCTAGAATAAAACAAGTTTGGAAAGTTACACTGCTTATTGCCAGTTATGCAGGAATAAACAATTAAAACTCGGGGCAAGTTTAAATAGCCTAGGTGTAAACACAGTAAGTCTATGGGAGAAAATGGGCAGGTGAATTTCGATCAACTTGGGATTTTCACTTTTTTAAAGTACTAAATAATCGTTTTGAAATACAATTTTTTCAGGGCTTCATTTTTAGACCTTATCAAAGACACAGGTAGCGTGGGGAATCATGTAGCTCAGATTTTTTTAACTGTGGTCAATGTTAGCCAATACCTTTAATGTCTAGCAAGAAGACTAACATTGAGTACAAAGGATGTATTAAAGGCAAGGTTCACCCTGACATCAAGTTGGTTTTAATCAAGGAAGAACAATGTGAGAAACATATTAGTGAAAGTTTGGCGAAAATCCACCTAAGAATAACAGAGTTATAAAGTTTCAAAGTTTTAAATTTGTGACGTCACATGCGAGCACCTCCCCATGTGTCATGTGATATAAATTCCATAAAAGTGCCGTTTTCTCAGAAAATTGGAAATGATTTTACCTGTGCATTCAATATATTATCAGATTCAGAAACATTATTCCACACATGCAACTATGAAAAACCCCCATTCAATTGTCATGAACTATTAAAAAATTGCAATTTATGCAATTTATATTACATGACATATGGGGAGGTGTTTGCATGTGACGTCACAAATTTAAAACTTTGAAACTTCATAACTCTGTTATTCTTTGGATTTTTGCCAAACTTTTATTAATATATTTCTCTCATTGTTCTGCTTTGATTAAAACCAACTTGATGTCAGGGTGAACCTTGCCTTTAATGATCAGACAAATTTTTTTGTCAATCTTTCACAAAGTAATCTATTGTCATCCCAGTCCCAGACTGGGATGACAATAAGTTGTTTGAACAACATCAAACCAACTGAAAATTGTTTATAGTGACAATTTATGATATTTGAATTAAAGGAGAGCATCTAGCGGCATGTACATTAATTACCTATGGGAAATGTTGGGAGTCCCTCCACCCCACCCCAACATTTTACATTTCAAGTAATTTTTGGAAAATGGGAGAGATTCAGAGTGAGTAATATTCAGGGCACTGAATATAGGTGTATCTAAAAAACACAAGTACATTGTTTACCATTTACCAAAACTATACCTTTGCTTTAAAGACAGAGTACGGGATTTGCACGTCAGAAAATGGCAAAATGAATGGAATCAGCTCAAATCGTTCACAATGTGAAGATTAGTATAAATAAACACCTGTCATAGAACCTTTGGGTAGAATACATAGTTTTGGTGAAAATCTGGACATTTAAACTTCAAAATTTACAGTGAAGTTAATGTGTACGGGCCGTTGCAAAATTGTCTGATCACCCATTAACCGAAGGTCGCGCAGAGTTTAGCTGTTAACCAATCAGTGTGCTACGCTGGTCATGTGAACGTACACATAATCGTGATACACAATTTAAGCAAAATTTAAACTCGCGGAAAGAACAATATTCTGGTAACATATCGTTATTAGTTTTTCTCATAAAACAACAAATTCATGACGTATGGATCTCAAAATTTCAACACACCATTTGTAAGTACTAAACCACTGTTTGGTATTGATAATAAAGGGAAGTAATGGACTTGCAAATCCCAAAGACAATTTTTAAAGGGCAGTGACTGGGCAGGATGATAGGTCTATAATCTCAATATTGAGTCAGGCAAGAAAAGCACTAAACCACTTTCTAATGTACTTCTTTGTTCAAATCGGTTGAACAAGATCATAAGTTTTCAATCCGGGAATTGCACGTTTTGTTCAGTTCACAGATAATGAAACGAATTGTCTCACCTTTAAGCCGTTGGAGACTAAGTACGAGTTAACTCGTGATGGAGCCTATGGAAAATGCATGTTATAGTCAGGGCCCCATACTAACTCTTTTTGTACTTGCCCTCTGGGCAAGTAAAATTTTCACTTTCAGATTTTTACTTGCCCGAATGAAAAAGTTACTTGCCCGAAAATAAACAATTTAATCAGAAACATTACAACTGATTTCTCACTAATTTTGACCAACAAGGCCCTTTTATAGAAATTGGATGTTTGTTATTTTACTTCTGGAGGTTGCAAACGGTGTAATTTATGAATTGAAAGAGTCATTGAATTCAGTAGAATGAAGAAAATAATGATGGAAATTTGGTATTTTAAGTTTACTGAACACAAAATTTAGACATATTTTGTTGTTTTTTGGTAAGATTTTTATGTTTTGCTCATTTCGTGATCAAAATTTTACTTGCCCAATCGGGCCAGTAAATTTTAAAATTTTGAGTTTTTACGTGCCTGACATGAAATTTTAGGGCAAGTGCTAGTGTCGAGCCTGTTATAGTGAAATCAAATCGTCTCCAATGGGTTAATTAAAGAACAGTCTAAAATCTGAACTAGTGATTATGTTGATAGAAGGAAATCCTTGGTTTTGATTGGGGCGGTGTCCTGTTTGCTGTTGCTGGGATATATTATAGACTAGAATTGTTATTACACTGGAACAGGCAAACAGATAGTAAAGAAAGACATGTTTGTCAAACTGTTGTTTATTTTAATCCCCCCCCCCATAAGTGAATTTTTCTATCAGTCAAAGCTATTTTTACATTCTGTATGGAGTAAACTTACATACATGTGCATATGAGAGCTGATTAGTTGGATAATTCAATATGATGTTTTAACACACAGGTCACAGCTAGTCTGCAGGCACAGACTTTATTTTGGCTCTACAATTTCACAGTGCCTTGATCCAAGACTAATCTTGTTGGCTAGGGCTTGTCCGGAGCAGCTATAACACAGGGCATATGGAAGCACTAGTCTGCAGCACAGGTTGTTCAGACCCTGATTTGCGTAGCACGACGGACAAGGGTTTGAGCCTGCAAACTAGGTCACAGCACTGTGGCTACGGTAACTAGTGAAGTGTACATTGGTTGTTGACAGTATGTATAACTTGTCTTGCATCAGCACACTAGTATGAATGATGGGCGTTCCATGGCCATGCTGGTATAACTCCTATTTCTAAAGGCAGAATGTGCATAGTGAAATATGATTGGTCTCAAATATTAAAGATTTTTCTGTCTCTCTTACCAACATATTACATGAAACACTCAGTGAGAATAAATTAGTTTATTCAATGGGAGATATTGATATTAATCTTTGTCATACTTCCTCGAAACCTGTGAATGAATTCTTAAATATGATGTCTAGTTTTTCTCTGTGTCCTCTTATTGATAAACCTACCTGGATCACCAGTAATACTTCATCTATAGTTTACATCGTTTTCACCAACGATATCTCATATCGCATTACTCCTGGCATAATTTATTCTGATATTACTGACTGTTTTCATATTTTCCACTTACTAGTATGTGATAGGAATATTTCTTTTAATTATAATGACGTTGAATTTATTCCTTATTTTCTAAATAGCCTAAAGTTTATTGAAAATGTGAAAAATGAACTTCCCTCTTGGCAAAATGTTTTTGATGGAACCGACCCAGAAATTATGTATAACCATTTTCTGAATATTTTACAGAAAGTTATTGAAAAGTCCTTTCATAATAACTCTCTCGGAAAGAACACATGTACAATAAAAAAAAACCTGGATAAATACCCAATTACTCAATGAAAGTAAAAGTAAAAATTCCTTTATAAAACTTATTGTAGTAATAAAACATCAAGTAATCTTAAAAAGTACAGAAAAGTTTATAACAAAGTAAACACTCTTCTTCCGAGGGCTCGCAGGAAAAATTTCTTTGACAAATTAAATAAATTTTCGAATAATATGAAAAAAACCCTGGGACTATTATCAATAGCTTATTAGATAAATTGAAAAGCAAATACCCTTCATACTTAATCTTAATGAACAAATTTTAACAGATAAAGAAATCGCAAAGTCTTTTAATTTTCATTTTGCTAATGTAGGTTCATCTGGTTTGTGGCCCCATCAAAAATGGTACCCAAATATTAGCCAAAAAGTCTCTTAGCTGCTCATCATGGGGGGGGGGGGTGGTGTGGGGGGGGGGAGGAGGTGACAAAGTTTAAAAACACACGAAAATCCTTGTAATTTTATTACTTAAAAATAATGATAATCTGTGGTGCCGCCCCTGGTTCAGGTATATTTAGGTGTGAAGGAGCTAGACTGGACGCTCTTGAAGGTAAAGAGGAGTATCTTGACGAAAATTCAAGACCTAAGGAAGGATCAACTTTATCTCCCCTCCTCCTTAAAGAGAATACACAGTACTGGTTGATTACTTGCAGAACAACAACATTATAATATCAACTGCTTTCAAACCTTCTGTGAACAGATGGTATTCTAAAGATGTCGGTATAGTACAACAGAACACTTCGTTTTGGACATATCTGTTACACAAATCCCCACTGCTGACAAAGTACTACACGAAATGCTCTATATGTGGGACTATGTCAATTGTTGCCATACACACTGCAGCAACGGAGCCTACTCCGTCGGGTACTCAAAATGCCAATTCCTCAACTTTTTATTGCATATGAAGTGAATTAGTCCCACATTATAATGCAAACGTAATTTACTCTCAGCTGGAAAATATGGAAATGTGAAATTTTGATGAAAGATTTTCCATCATCCACCAGTACTGTGTATTCTCTTTAAGTACTGTAGCTCAAATGCTAAACATAATTATATAATAAGCAAAGAAGGTAAATACTGCAAACATGCCTTATACAAATTGTCTATACTTCTTATTTTGAACTTTTGCGGAATGACGTGAAATACTAAATGTTAGTGACCAATTTGGATAACCCAGCCTCTTCGAAACATTGCCGCCTGTCGGCAGCGGGGCTCAGCCGATTTGACCAGAACAGTGTTTCATTTGACTAACACCCAGTGCATGTTTCCATTAGCCACATCTTTAACGGTCCTTATCGACACTTCGCATGAAAGTACAGTTTTATGCAAAAGATGAATATAGTCTTCTACATGGATATCCAATTCTAGTCTCATCCCCCTGGTAGCAACCTACCCAGAAAGCCTTGGGTGCAGTTGAATAGACTACATTCAGGTGCTGGCCGCTATGCCGCAAACATGAAAAACATGGGGCATCTCAGATTCTGACCTTTGCCCGTGTGGTGAAATCCAGACCTAAGAACATGATGTCAATGAATGTAGAGTAACTGGTCCCCCTTGCCCACTGACAGATATTGACAATCCCCAACTAGTAACCTACCTGACTAACTGCCAGTTTTGAAGTTGTAGTTGACATACGAAATAATAATAACTCGAGATAAATTCAAGTAGAAATTGAAAGAAATAAATGATGGAAAATTTGGTTATTTAAGTTTACTGAAAGGCACAAAATTTAGACATATTTTAGTTGTTTTTTGGTAAGATTTTTTAAATGTTTTGCTCATTTCGTGAATCAAAAATTTTACTTGCCCAATCGGGCCAGTAAATTTTAAAATTTTGAGTTTTTACGTGCCTGACATGAAATTTTAGGGCAAGTTGGCTAGTGTCGAGCAGCTGTTATAGTGAAATCAAAATCGTCTCAATGGGTATAATAAGAGAACAGTCTAAAAATCTGAACCTAGTGATTATGGTTGATAGAAGGAAATCCTGGTTTTGATTGGGGGCGGTGTCCTGTTTGGGCTGTTGCTGGGATATAATTATTTTTTTTTTTTATTAATTTTTTTTTTTTTTTTTTTTTTTTTAATTTTATTATAGAGCTAGAAATTGTTATTACACTGGAACAGGCAAACAGATAGTAAAGAAAGACAATGTTTGTCAAAACTGTTGTATTATTTTAATCCCCCCCCCCATAAAGTGAAATTTTTCTATGCAGTCAATAGCTATTTTTACATTCTGTATGGAGTAAACTTACATACATGTGCATATGAGAGCTGATTAGTTGGAATAAGTTCAATATGAATGTTTTAACACACAGGTCACAGCTAGTCCTGCAGGCACAGACTTTATTTTGGCTCTACAATTTTCAGCAGTGCCCTTGATCGCAAAGACTAATCTTGTTTGGCTAGGGCTTGTCGGAGCAGCTATAACAGCAGGGCATATGGAAGCACTAGTCCTGCAGCACAGGTTGTTCAGACGCCTGATTTGCGTAGCACGACGGACAAGGGTTTGAGCCGGCAAACTAGGTCACAGCAACTGTGGCTACGGTAACTAAGTGAAGCTGTACATTGGTTGTTTGACAGTAATGTATACTTGTCTTGCATCAGCACAACTAGTATGAATGATGGGCGTTGCGCATGGGCCATTGCTGGTATTAACGTCCTATTTCTAAAGGCAGAATGTGCATATGAAATATGATTGGTCTCGAAATATTAAAGATTTTTCTGTCTCTCCTTACCAACATATTACATGAAACACATACAGTGGAGAATAAATTAGTTTAATTCAATGGAGATATTGAAGATATTATGTCTTTGTCATAACTTCCTCGAAACTGTGAATGATTCTTAAATATGATGTCTAGTTTTTTCTCATGGTGTCCTCTTATTGATAAACGCTACCTGGATCACCATTAAATACTTATCTAATAGTGTTACATCGTTTTCACCCTTGAACGATATCTCATATCGCATTACTCCTGGCATAATTTATTCATGATATTACTGACTGTTTTCAAAAATATTTCCACTACTAGTATGTATAGGAATATTTCTTTAATTATAAGACGTGAATTTAATGTCTTATTTCTAAATAGGGCCTAAAGTTTTATTGGAAATGTGAAAAATGAACTTGCCGGCCTCTTGGCAAAATGTTTTTGATGGAACCGGACCCAGAATTATGTATAACCATTTTTCTGAATATTTTAGCAGAAAGTTATTGAAAGAGTCCTTTCATAATAAATCTCTCGAAAGAACACATGTACAATAAAAAAACACCTGGATAAATACCCCAATTACTCAATGAAAGTATAAAGTAAAAAATTCCTTTTATAAAACTTATTTGTAGTAAAAAAACATCAAGTAATCTTAAAAAGGTACAAGAAAAAGGTTATAACAAAGTAATACACTCTTTCTCCGAGGGCTCGCAGGAAAAATTTCTTTTGACAAATTAAAATAAATTTTTCGAATATATGAAAAAAAAGCCCTGGGACTAATTATCAATAGGCTTATTAGATAAATTGAAAAGCAAATACCGCCTTCATACTTAATCTTAATGAAGCAAATTTTAACGAGATAAAGAAATCGCAAAGTCTTTTAATTTTCATTTGCTATATGAGGTTCAATCTGGTTTGTGGCCCCGATCAAAAATTGGGGGGGGTACCCAAATATTAGCCAAAAAAGTCTCTTAGCTGGCTTCATCATGGGGGAGGGGGGGGTGTGTGGGGGGGGGGAGGAGGTGACAAAGTTTAAAAAAACACACGGAAAATCCTTGTAATTTTATCTACTTAAAAAATAATGATAATCTGTGGTGGCGGCCGCCTGTTCAGGTATATTTTAGGTGTGAAGGAGCTAGACTGGACGCTCTTTGAAGGTAAAGAGGAGTTATCTTGACGAAAATTGCAAACCTAAGGAAGGATCCAACTTTATCTCCCGGCTCCTCCTTAAAGAGAATACACAAGTACTGGTTGATTACTTCAGAAACAACAACATTTAATATCAAGCTGCTTTCAACACTTCTGTACAGATGGTATTCAAAGATTCGGATAGTTGAAACAAGAACACTTCGTTTTTGGACATATCTGTTTACACAAATCCCGACTGCTGACAAAGTATACACGAAATCTATATGTGGGACTATGTCAATTGTTGTCCTAACAGCCCTGCAGGCAAACGGGCCTACTCCTGGGTATTCACAACTGCCAATTCTCACTTTTTATTGCTATGAAAGTGAATTAGTCCACTTATAATGCAAATGTAATTTACTCTCAGCTGGATAATAATGGAAATGTGAAATTTTGAAGTGAAGTTAGATTTTCCATCATCAACCAGTACTGTGGTATTCTG
>JZLH01S0174946.1:0-12367 GCA_001188425.1 Eucidaris tribuloides | reverse complement strand
AAAGAACAAATACAAACATTGTGTTTTAGTCGTTTTCAATGGCGCAATGCACAAAATTACTTGCGGTAACGTATCTGTTGGTAACGTATCTGTTGTAAATTCTCTTTAAAAAACACTCAGAAGTACATTTCTTGCAAATATATACCTGCCTTTCTTTTCGCATTTTACTTGTACTAGTTCATAACTTTTACTCGCGGTTGATCTTAATACTAGATATTATTTACAGCCAGAATACTTCTTAAAGTAACGTATCTGTTGCAAACGTCACCCCTGACTTTCAGTACTTGAAACGGCAATATCTCTAAACACCAAAATTGTCTTATGCTATCGACTATTAAATCAACGTGGGTAATTCAAGGATGTTCAGGGAAATATTACTTTTTGCTTTATGTACTTTTCGGCCATAAAATCATTCATAATTTTGACGCGTAACGTATCTGTTGGTAACGTATCTGTAGGTATCGTATCTGTTGGACAAAAAATACAAACGTGTGTTTCGCGAAACTACATGGGCAATTTTCTTAGAGTTTTTGTATGTTTAACAGTTAGGGTCTGTGCATTTACTAGCGAGGATAATACTACTTGGTAATCTGTAATATCTATGGTACAAATGAAAATATAGGTAACGTATCTGTTGCTAATTTTTGTGCATTCCTGACTTTAATTTATTACAAACGATTTAGTTTTTAACGCAAGCCGTCTTAAAATATTACTTTTCATATCAAAATGGTGACTAGATAGAATGTTCAGAGAAATATTAAATGCTGATTTAATTATTTTAGGGTTCCAGATCGCTTGACCTTTTAGGTAACGTATCTGTTGCAACTTCGGGGACAAGCACTGTTGACACGGTGAGGAAAATATAATCGATGTACTAGGCTGGGAAGTAGAGTAAAATGAGGTGCATACAATTAGCAACCACCGTAGGATAATCAGTCATTTCTTCTCAGACTTTTAAGATTGTAATTTTTCACGTTTCCTCTTGAACCTCATGGTGGGGACAAACATAGCTCCCATAGGCTCATGTAGTAAGCCATTTTTTCAAGATTAAATATATTTGAAATGCTTTTTCCTCCGTCTAAAAAGTGTATTTGCCCACAAAGGGTACCCCAATTGTTAACAAAAGGCGGTGTGACAAACATTATGGTATTTTTTCATTGAAATATCCCCTGGGGACAGAAAAATGCCTAAATGGGACACTTTAGCTGAGAATGGGCCTATCATAGTCCTTTTTCACCATAAGCACCCCCTCCTTTGAAATATATGTATCCTGGCTAGGGGCCTGCAAAATGCATTTTTCATCATAGAATTTCGAAGTTTTCCAAACCGCTCGCTCGCTACGCTCGCTCGCGGAAATGTCTTTTCACCACTAATGACATGCATACAAACACATCTATTATCTATTATAGAAACGGCGCCAAAACCTGACGCATTTTTTGAGCGTAAGCCCGGAAGAGCATGGTGAACATAGCCCGTAGCCGTATACGTACATACGTAACTGGAAGACAGTGTTCCTATCACTCGCTTGGCTGTTAGATAAAAAGTCGCAGCCGTTACCGCGTTCTCATTGGCTATTCGTCGTTGTATTTTTGCGAAACATTGCGAAACATAATTAATCGCGTCGCTCGAAACTACAGTCACACAACAGTCACACAACAGGTAAACTTTTGTCCTAATCTATTATAAGAAACGGCGCCAAAACCTGACGCAATTTTTTGAGCGTAGCCGCGAAGAGGCATGGTGAACATAGCCCGTAGCCGGTATACGTACATACGTAACTGGAAGACAGTGTTCCTATCACTCGCTTGGCTGTAGATAAAAAGTCGCAGCCGTTACCGCGTTCTCATTGCTATTCGTCGTTTGTATTTTGCGAAACATTGCGAAACATAATTAATCGGCGTCGCTCGAAACTACAGTCACACAACAGTCACACAACAGGTAAACTTTTGTCGCTAATTTTGTCGCTCGAAACTCCAGTCACACAACAGGTAAACTTTTGCTTTGCTTTCGCCAGATCTAAGTGTTTGTTGTGTGTAAATTAAATGGTCGGCCGCGCCCGGCCGTGCTATGGAGTGTGAGGGGCCAAGGCATAGGGGCCTATCATAGGGGGAGTGACAATGTTGTTGTGCTGTACTTAGGCTGTGTGCTGTGTAACCCAGGGAGCTCCTTGGGTTCAGTGCTATTGTGTTGTGTCCATCACCTGTCCGAATGATGGAAGGGGCTCTCAGGTAGTTGTTGTGGCGGGGGAAGGGGATGCTTAGGACTACTTATGGAAGGGGCTCTTTGTTGGGAACAGATCCACAAAAACATTCAGGTGGTTGTGGTGGGCGGGGGAAGGGGATGCTAGCAAGGAAGGTAAAGTCAGGGTGGTGCAACAGGGATGGCTGGGGAGGGGTGGTTGCCCCCCCCCTCATTTGTGGGTGAGGAAGGGGGTGGGGGAAGGGGTTGCTTAGGGACTGCTAGCAAGGACAGATTAAGTCAGGGGCGGTGCAACAGGGGTGGGTGGGGAAGAGGGTGGGGAAGGGGTGCTTAGGGACTGCTAGCAAGGACAGGTGAAGTCGGGCGGTGCAACAGGCGTGGTGGGGGAAGGGGTGGGGGAAGGGGGTGGGGGAAGGGGTTGCTTAGGGATGCTAGCAAGGACAGGTAAAGTCAGGCGGTGCAAAAAGGCGTGCTGGGGAGAGGGGGTGGTTGCAATCCCCCCCCCCATTTGTGGTGTGGGGAAAGGGGTTGCTTAGGGTCGGTTGCCTCCTTCCCCTCGAATGAGCCTTAATTCGGAACACATCCACAAAAACTTTCAGGTAGTTGTGGTGCGCGGGGGAAGGGGGATATGCTTAGGACTGCTAGCAAGGACAGGTAAAGTCAGGGGCGGTGCACCAGGGGTCAGGGACTGCTTAGGGGTAATTGCCTCCCCCCCCCCCCCCCCCCGGCTCCTACACCACTGAAATCATGGTTTTTTCATGAAATTTTGGCCTGCTGGCGCCACCCTTGTGTAAAGTGATCATTATGCAACAGGTTCGGTTTGGAATGTCCAAAATTTCGTGTGCCCCAGGTCCGCCCACAAAATTATGAAGGAAGCCTAAAAGGGGGGTGTCATTCGGTAAAATTCATGCATTTTTTGTCAAAAGGGCCAAGGGGGTGTTTGAAATGTCAAGTAACTACGAAAACGTAAATGTTGATTTTTCTTTAGCAATAAGAGGGCAATACGACAGGGATACAACGGAATAAGGGGCTGGGGAGGGGGTTGGCGGATTTGGCGACTATATTGGGAGATTGGGAGGATATGGGGATCCCCCCCCCCAACAAAAAAAATGAGTGAACGAGGTGCGTGGTGCAGCTTCATCGGCGCGAAGCGCCGATGAAGCTAGTATCCACTATAAAATAAGCCTATACATCAATACGGCGCATTTTTAAATACATTTCAACACAAAATAGCAAAAACAAACCTTGACAGGGGTACCCTATCCCCGCCCCTATCGCACGTTTAGCGTTCGCAGCGCTAAAATCCACCATCTCAAAATGACAATTTCGGCTGAGCGACTGGGTGCCCCCCCCCCCCAATGAGCTGACCACCGGTACGCCACTGCCAGAACCAGAACAAACACAGCAAAATATTTGACCCCTATAAGCAAAGTTTGAAAAAAAGAATAGTACTCACATTGAATATCTATTCATAAGCACAATTTCTAGTTCCGTACGCTTCAGTTTTCTTTTTCTTTCCCTTCCTTTCGTTTTTTCCTTCGTTTTTTTTTTTTTTGCCGCCCGATTGGGGGGGGGCACGTGCCCCCCGTGCCCCCCCCCCCCCCCCCCCCCGTAGTTACGCCAGCTGCAACACACACATATCCTACTTAAGGGTAAAATAGGGTAAGTGGAACACTTAAGCTTAAATGAGCTCAAAGCAAAGATACTGATATATAATTTAGGGAAATGTTACGTTTAATTTAAAGTATGTTAACGTTAGCAAATTTTAAACAAGGTGTTAATTGGCAGTGTTTTTCCCAATTAGTACCCAACCCTGCGGTGAGTGGAACAGTGAGTGGGGTAAGTGGAACAGGGTGTTATTTACTTGCCAGGAACCTACTTTTCATAGCTGTTCACATTTAATAGAGCACCAGTTTTGTTTAACGTAATATTTTGCAACAAATAAAACAAAATAACACAGAATTTTCATTTTTCTTGTGTTTTTATAGTGTAATGAAAAATCCATAATTTTTCTTTATTTTTTACATCAATATAAGGCAAAAGGTGGGTTTTTAGGTACAAAAATCAACCATTTGTCACTGAATAGTTTTTGGAAATATGTGATTTTATATTCAAAGCTCGTAAAAATTTTTACAAAGTAAACCCTAAAAAAAATACAAATGTGTTTAAAAATCAAATTCAGTCAAGCGTGTACCACTTACCCCAAAGGGGATCCAATTGGGGTAAATGGAACACCCGAGTAATTAATTAGCTAAGTTTCTTGTTAGTTTGCATAATTTCCTTTAAATTTTCGGCATTTACTTCGTTTCATTCATTTTATCGTAGATGACGAACACATTTTCAATCTTTTCTGTGACTCCGAGAAATAAGTTCATAGATTTAGCACATTTTGCCCTTAAATTATAATTAGTCTATCAATTTTTGGCTTATTTTTTTATGGTTGGTATCAAAATTTGACATTATCTGTTCAATCCATGCGCAGGAAACCCATACTCTGCACAATTCCGTCAACCACGCCCCCAACTTCTACTTTAGCTCATCGCTTCGCTACCCCGTTTCGAAACATTGCCTACTTTGCTGTTGCAGTGGCATAACAGGTGAGATTAATGTTTTTCTTATTCTGCTGTAAAAATGCACTCCCATCGCTTTTCGATAGCGTTTAGAAAATTACAATAACTCGGTTGCGCTCCAGTAGTAGTCTAGATATCTCGAGTTTTGGGGGAAATTTGAACATAAAGCCCCGCATAATAAAGCCCGCGGTTTGACACACCACGGTTTGACCATGAGACGCCCGGGTACGTTGGGGCACTGCATGCAGGCGCGGGAGCTGGGAGGGAGCGAGCGTCCGACGAAAGACTGCATGCGTAAGCGTGATATTTTTAACAAATACAAGGTCAAAAAATGCATTTCTGAATAGATATATGCAGTAATTTTAACTTTAATGAATAATTCTACTTGATTTCTTCAGTTCAGGCATGAAAGTTTGGCTTGAAACGTTTTGTTTCTGGAAATTAAGCCTTACAAAAATGTCCTGTATTCTCTGCCTGTCTACCACACAAAAATACCACAGGAATATCTGTTAGTTACCACAGCCAGGGTTACCACAGCTTACCCTATACTTGTGTGGTAATGTCAGCTGGTGGTTGTGTTATTTTTGTGGTCCTGTTGTACTCCTGTGGTACATCCAAAATACCACATAAATTTATGTTACCACACCATATACTTGTGTGGTAATGTCAACTGCTAGCTGTGGTATTCTTGTGGTGCTGTTGTATTGCTGCTGTGGTATACATTGTCAAAACCTGAAATACCACAGGAATATTTGTTACAACACCATATACTTTTCTTTCTTTTGTTTGTTGATGTTTATGTTTCTAGCTTGTTTGTTTGTTGTTTGTATGTCTTTGTATCCTAATATACTTCCGATGAATGTTGATTTTTTTTTCTCGCTATAGTGGAATATAAATAAATTCTCTTTGAAATATAGTTTATGTCTTACCTGTTTACAGTGTGCACGCGCCTACAGCTACAGCCCTTACAGGCCACACAGCAGTACCACAGAACAGAATACCACACAAAAATACCACACAGCAGCACCACAATATTACCACACACGAATACCACACAGCAGTACCACAAAGTAGTACCACACAAGAATACCACACAGCAGTACCACACAAGAATACCACACAAAAATACCACACAGCAGTACCACACATCAGTACCACACAGCAATACCACACATCGGTATCACACAATACCACACAGGAATTCCATACAGCACCACACAGGAGCACCACATAACAAAAGCATAATGTGTGGTAATCCCGTGTGGTATTTGCTGTGTGGTACTGATCTGTGGTTTTGCTGTGTGGTACTGTGTATAAGGCTGTGGGATTCTGCTGTGGGGTACTGCTGTGTGGTATTACTGTGTGGTATTGCTGGGTGATATTGCTGTGTGATATTACTATGTGGTAATGCTGTGTGGTATTCTTGTGTGATTCTGATGTGTGGTACTGTGTAGTACTACTGTGTGGTACTGTTGTGTGGTTCTGGTGTATGGTACTCCTGTTTGGTATTGCTGTGTGGTACTGTGTGGTACTGCTGTGGTGATGATGATGACGATGATGATGATGATGACGACAATGATGATCACCATCATCATTTGTATTATAGAAACATCTTTGGATTTAATTCAGATCAATAGAAATCATGCAAGAATAGGTGTATGATTTTGTTACTTAAGTATCGACTTTAGCCTATGCATATGGATATGGTCATGTGCATAACCTCTCACAATAACACAATTAGCCTGTTTGATATATTTTAATACAATTTCACTGAAATAAGCTTTAAAAATGAAGTCCTGAAAAAATTGGATTTCAAAACAGTCATTAAGTGCTTTTAAAAAGTGTAAATCATTGAGCAACCATTCCCGTTTTCCTTCATACTAGACTGCTGTGTAGCAGATTTTAGTATCAGCTGAGAATAATTCATGTGCCGATTTTCATGTGTACATATTTTACGAGTGACGGCATAATTAAGTTTTGTTTTGTAGGGTGTTTATTTGTCCATTCAAACACTGTCAGATTTGAGTGGCAGCCCTGCGTGCGGCGCACATGGCTAGGTCCAGCAATTGACTCGTTAGCTTAACTTTGCCTTTGGCAAATTTGGTTGTTTTATTTGGCTTCAGTCCTGAGATATGGACAGACATCTGTTTTTACTGTCACGCATTACATGCAGTTACTGTACTATCTTTATAATGAGCCAAGGGGACGGGACATCACTAGATGAAGTTACAACATTGTTGATGATGAAGATGTTGAGATACTGTGCTCACAAGAATGACCAGAAAGAAACGCACAAAAAAAGATTCTGATGAATTCTAGATGGTTAATGAGCCAATATATGGGACATACAGTAACTAAATCAACTTACAAGATTATTGACAAAGTTGTTGAGATACTGTGCTCACAAGAATTACCAGAAAGAAACACAAATAAAGAAAAAATAAAAAAATAAAGATTTAAATGAAATGTATGGTGATCCGCGGATACGCGTATATGCAATTTAGGCATTCACATCAGTAGTGAGATACATTCAGAACTTGAATCTATAAACTCTCCTGCAATTAAACTCTGAAACATTTTGTCAGTGCCTGTGATGGATGTTGTTGGGTGGTGAATCCAGGGCTCCACAGTCACACTAACTTTTTGCCCTTTGGGCAAGTAAAATTATCACTTTTTACTTACCCGGATAAAAAATTTACTTGCCCGAAAATAAACAAATGAATCAAATATTAAAAATGATTTCTCACTAATTTTAACCGACAATGCCCTTTTATAGAATTGGACGTTTGTTATAATTTCAATTTTGGAGATTGCAAAATGTGTGACTTATTAAAGAGTCAAAAAAATGGGTACAATGAACAAAACAATGACGAAATTTAGTATTTTAAGTTAACTGAACACAAAATTTTGTTCGTTTTTGGTAAGATTTTTAAGTTTTGCTCATTTCATGATCAAAATTTTACTTGCCCAATTGGGCAAGTAAAATTTGACATTTGGGGGTTTTAATTGCCCGACATGAAATTTTACTTGCTCCGGGCAAGCGGGCAAGTGCTAGTGTCGAGCCCTGGTGTATCCATGATATTTTGTGGTCCCATTCCATATTGCTTTGCAGAAATAAACTGAGTACTTCCAAATTTATGATTAAATTGAAGTAGCATTCTGATGGTAAGGAAAATCCATCACAATTTGTTTCCTTTATGCAGAGTCTACTCTAAACTGGATGTTCATGAGCCAAAATGGCTTTGAGCGACAGTACACAAAGTAAAAAACCATGGATTCTCACAGGTTCACCGTTTGATGCTCATCCAGAAAATCTTCGCAAAATGGTTTTTGAAAAGTTTGAAGTTGTCACCTGGCCTGAATTCTCCACAAATCGCGATAAATATGTCAACGATATTGAGGGAATTGCAATTATGATCTCATTTGAGCCCGATATGACAGAGGAATTCTTCAAAGCGTTTCCCAAGTTAAAGGTATGTGGCCCTTCAAAATTTCCATTGTCTTTATCTTAGAACTCAATTGTTTTTAAGCTGTTTATGATCTTCTATAGTTGATAATTGCTAAAATTTTATCCCATCTTTATTTACCTTTGCAAAGTGCTCACTGTTTTAGAATTATGTTATTTTCATGGGAAAGTACATGTACAGCATGATTTCCGTACTGAAAATGAAAGTTATGCAAATTATGTAAAATGTAATGTAGGTCATTCTTATGATAAATCAAATAGAAAGGAAGAAGTGAGAAAGAAGGAACAAGTGAAATGAAAAGAAATATAATGAAAGATAGATATGAAGCAGAGTTGTTGACTCAAGTCGGTGACTTGGACTCGAGTCAGACTCAAGTCGCCAATTCTTCTGACTTGTGACTTGACTTGACTTGTGGGCAAATCACTTGCGATTTGACTTGACTTCAGCAAAAATGACTTGGTTACAACACTGTTAACACTTTGAGTGCTATCGGCGAACCTGTTCGCCCAGGGTTGACTTCACTCAGGTACTATCGGCGAACCTGTTCGCCGAGAAGACAATCGGATCCACATCTTTTAATTCGAATGACAAATGTCGCTGAAGTTCCTGCCAATGACATTTATCGTAAAATGAATACACAATGAACCAAATAAATGAGTTTAAATATATTGTCTTGATAGCATTTGCGATTTTACAGAAAATCGTACAATTTGGAAAGGTTCATTATACACATTAGTCCGAAACAATCCAGTCCCTGGTTAACACACCTGAATTTTTAGCCCAGCACCCAAAGTGTTAAAAATCTCAATTGGAGTACCGGTATTCTTCAAAATAAGGGTCAATGCACATCTACATGTAGGCCTATACATGATTATGAGTGAGGTATTTTTTGTTTTTGTTTATAAAATTTTTAAAAACTCTTTATTCTTGTTCCATATGCACCCTCTAGATATCCTTTCTTTTATTCATCGGCCATCTGAATTGATGTTTACTCATCTGCAGCAGAGACTGTGCAGAGTTGTTTATTTTGGGGTACAATTTTTGTTGTTGTTGACTTCTTGACTTGACTTGACTTGACTTGCAACGAAATGACTTGTGACTTGACTTGACTTGTGAAAAAAAATGACTTGCGACTTGACTTGACTTGTGGGCAGATGACTTGTGACTTGACTTGACTTGATTTGGTTACAACACTGATATGAAGAGAGAGAGAGAGAGAGAAAACCAAAGGAGAAAGAAAGATGGAAGATAAGGTTAACCAATAACAATCTTTAAATTTATAAAATTTCTAAGGTGGTGGCTACATGCAGTGCGGGAACAAACCATCTCAACCTGCCTTTGCTGAAAAAATGTGGATTAAAAGTTGGATACACGCCGGATGTCCTCTCAGACTGTACTGCTGATTTAGCGTTTGGTCTTCTGATCTCTACTGCTAGAAGATTTAAAGAAAGTACGTAACCTTGTGAAAAATAAAGAATGAATCATTTATGTTATTTGTTTATTTATTTATCTATTTATTTTTTATTTGTTTATTCATTTGATTTTGTAGTTCTTTTTGATTCATTTCTATACAGCCATTCCATAGTGACTCGCGTGACATTTGAACAAAATTTCAAGTTTCAATCATGCAATGTCTTACTGTTATCAAATTGGCAGGGATGTAGTTGAGGCTGGATTTTGCCGGCCTTGGTCTTGGCCTTGGACCGAGTCACGTGTACAAAGTCTATGGGAGAAATATTTTTCCAGCGGCCTCGACTACATCCCTGCAAATTGGCTTTATTCAAATCAAATTCAACATGTTTTTTGAGTCAAGGCATTGGCAATACATGTTTTAGTTCTGAAATTATTGTTCAATAATCAATACTTTTTTATTCAAATTTTACGATTTCTTTGACGTGACTCGCGTGACAGGACAGAAAAGATGAATTTTGACAGTACTTCACTCAAACTGATTTTTCTATTAAACTTCAAGTGTGATTTAAGTTAGTTTTGCTGAACTAGAAACTGAATACCCTAGCTCAATTCATGCGTAAGTTGCATTGTGCCAAATTTCCATTTTTGTGAGAAATGGCCCAAAGAAAATGTAACTCGCGTGACACAAATGCGTGAAACAGTCACTTGTTATAGCTGTCATTAGTGTTTAAAGACTTAAATATAATGATCTATTGTAATAATGTCGTTATTTGGCGGTTTGGCGATTTTTTGGCTTTTTTTCAAGGTGTTTTGTGACGGAATAGGCTCTCGCAGGCGACCGTTCCGTTCGCGAGTCGACTCACCGAATAATTCGATGCGGCGATAGTGTTTTATTGTCTCAGGGAAGCCGCATTGTTTTTGACGTAAAAATGTTTCAGAGGCCGATTTTATGAGGCGCATTTCTCTTCTCGCAGTCTTTTTGCCGACAATCGTACCGAACCCTGCGCGTACAATCCAACCAGCGTAAGCTCACGGGTGAGAATGCCAGTGTGTACGCGAGCGTCGTCTCATCAGTTTCACACATAGGTTTTGCCAGTTTGGTCGTTACCGACCAAAATACTGCATGCAATCGTGCATTTCTCGCCGTGTCGGTAAAAATTCCACACTTTTTTCTTGCTTGATCTAATTTATGAATAGAAAAGAACTTCCATCACACCTATTTCAACTTAAATGTATTTTTAGAAAGCATATTTTCTGTGGTCTATGTCATAAAAAGTGCCCAAACTCCGTGAATCTGTATCCGTATAGGCATAGTCCCCCACACCTGTATAAACCAATGGTAACGCGCGGCGTTTAACTTTGCCAGTCACTGCACGCTCCGTGGGAAGAATCACCAGAATATCTTGTGTGCCGGGTCTGTGTGGTGTTCACTGTGCCAGTCCAGCGTTCTACTTGCGTGTCATGGGCCTATACTCCGTGGCAGAATCCACGTGTGTTCAGCTGGTTCAGTAAGCTGTATGGGACAGACGTACCTCCGTCAGTGCAGCACACACCTACTGGTGTATGTGGCCTAAGCAGCGCTATTCGGTACACACTACGTCCTCTAAATAGAAAAAACGAACAAAGTTTCACTGTGTGAATTAAAATGCAAGAGCAACTTTATTAAAATTGCATGTGCAAAATTTAAATAGCTGGATCGCCACCATGTTTTAGAAATTTAAACTAGATTCTGAATTTGAGTCCTGATTTTCATATACATATAATGTCTATTCAGATTTATAGACTAGCGCATGAGACCAACTTTATAAATATGCATTGCAAAATTTAAATGCTGGACTGACCCACCATGTGTTTGAAAAATTTAAAACAGACTTCTGAATGTTGGTCCCTTAGGAGCTATCCCCGATTTGTGCTGGCACTTCAGGTTTAGCTGGTATATGGACAGACGCTGAAATTTTTGGGAAGATTTTTTCTCCAAATCGTGGGGGGGGGGGGGGGGCGCATTTGATATTTTGGTACCCCCACCTTTTCAAATCATTGAGGGTGGAACATGTCCCCCCTGTCCCCCTGGATTTGGGCCCCTGCATGCAAACATTACGGTTTTCATAATTATACCATAATAGTGACCAACATGGACAATGGATTTACCCAAATAATGTCTACAGACGAATATAAACGAGAGTTTTTAGAAAAATCTATTTTTTGGAAATTGTCAAAAAAACCTACAAATCACCAAAAAAACCCTACTCTCCCCTGCGGAATGTCATTTTCCCGTAGGGATTCCATACTCCCTACGGTTGGCTGAAATTCCCTACGGTAGGGATTTTCCCCTACGAATCGCAGCCTTGCTAGCCGGACTTGACTCCGGTGATCGCGATCAGTCTGACACGTTGGAAAACATGTTTTATCTCTCGGCACGAGTCATATATGTAATGTTTGCACTGGCGTATACACAGCCTGTTTCTATTGAGCAAACTGTAGGCCTATATTTATCCGGATAAAATTTAAGCGGCTAATAATGGAGTACGGTGAGATGCTATTGGATTGCGTTTTGCTCAAAGCACGATCGAAGCACGATCGATCCTACCGGGATCGTACGATTACCGGCTAAGAGTCCGTTGACCTGGGTTGCCGCAAGGTATAGATATGAAAAATTATGGGTACACGAAAAAGGGTAAATGGGTAAGGTTAATCACAGGTACAAGAGAGGAACATGCA
>JZLH01S0174922.1:4638-24806 GCA_001188425.1 Eucidaris tribuloides | reverse complement strand
AGATACAGGTATTTACAATTCCTCACAACAGCGACTTATTGAATATTCATACTTACGTCACAACCGGTTGTGCTTTGTGGTATACGAACTAGCAGCAATGGCTGTACAGCACTTCTCAATGATTACGCAATCTGCTCAGCGCATGTTTCTCCCGCAACGCACGGCATACCATACCACATGCATACGGCAGGTACTCTTTGGTGTCGGACTTTTTCAGTTTTTCGACGAAAAAGCAGAACTAATCTTGCATCGTGGCATTGGATGTACGGCTTCACTGTTCATTTCACATCAACGGAATTTGCGGAAAAGCGCATGTAACTTCGTGAACTTGTTAGCTAGCAGCAGCCGGCGGTGGCTGAGCGGTATACCGAGGCCGAGGGCGAGGTTACGGGCAGCACCCGGCCCGACCAGTGAGTGTTTTCTGCTCAGAACCTGTAGCAGTGTATAATTGGCTGTACGGTGGTTTTGTTGTCGGACAAATTGTAGCTGCAAATCTGACTTGTGCCGCGTACGCATGCTCGTGATTTCCAGCTCAGTTGTCAGGGTTGTGTTGTAATTGTAGATCTATTTTTAAGATTTCATCTTTCTGAATCTTGACTTGAATGTCTGTGAGTTGGAGTGAATAATCTTCGTGAGACCGAGACTAAGCCTTGCATGAATTGAGCTGAAGTGCAGAACGCGTGGCTGTTCTAATAATTTACAGTACACTACAACTGGATCTTGAACGTGAATAAAAATGAATACCATCATCGGGAGAAGTCTCAGAACAGCGAAGGGGCTGAGGTGTCTTTGGACTTCATGGAACTGTCACAACACTGCGGCAATGCTGATCACCAGTAATGCTGCGGCTATGTCAACCTTGCCAAACACTGGTGCCAAAATGCTGGCATGGCAGATCGACCGATATGGCGGAATAGATCAATTCAAGCTTGTTGAAAAGGCGATACCAATTATAACCAAGCCTGACCAGATTTTGCTGAAAGTTCACGCAGCCAGCGTCAATCCCATCGATTGCCGAATGCGGGTAGGCTATGGGTCCAGGCTGTTTAATCGTGCGCGAGGAGTCTCCGCGGCTGGTGATGAACTTCCCTTAACGCTTGGCCGCGATTGTTCTGGTGTGATTGTCGACATGGGCAAAAACGTGACCGGGTTCGAAGAGGGGCAAGAAGTGTGGGCGACTGTCCATGCCCCCAATCAGGGCTCCCATGCTCAATACGTTCTCGTGAATAGCAATGAGCTGTCGCCAAAGCCAAAGAATTTAACGCATGCCGAAGCTGCTTCCATTCCGTATGTCGCCATCACAGTTTGGAGTGCGACGTACGCAGTGGCAAGAGTTCGTCCTAACAATGCCATGGATAAGCGAGTACTAATACTCGGAGGAGCAGGAGGTGTTGGTACATTTGCGACACAACTGTTGAAAGCGTGGGGTGCGCATGTTACTGTAACTTGCAGTACCGAGGCAATGGACTTTGTTTCTACGTTAAACCAAATTGTATTGTAGATTATAAACGAGATCCAGAAGCACAGCTGGCCAAGTTGGGTCAATTTGATTTCATTCTGGATACTGTAGGTGGAGACGCTGAGGAGTATGCGATGAAACGATTGAACAAACTCAAAGGCTCGCAGTATGTCACTCTTATCACACCACTCATGAGAGAAATCGATGAACAGGGCTTAATCCGAGGTAGCTTGTCATCCAGTTGGAAGTTGTTCCAAAAAGCAATGAAAGCCAGTAAACTGGGAGGGAAATATCGCTGGTCATTTGCGACCCCGAATAAGACGGCGCTCACCGAAGTAGGAAAGCTGGTTGAAGAGGAACGAATGAAACCATTTGTCGAGGCGGTGTTTCCCTTCACAGAATTGCCGGCTGCTTTTGCAAACATCGAAACGAGGAGTGCGAGAGGAAAGCAGTCATAGTTTTGAGAGGAGGGCGAGTAGTCCCTAAAACAGCTGATTTCTACATGTCATAAAAACTGAAATATGCCTGAACACAGTCTTGGACTTGTAACCAGATATTGTGTTGGCAAAGTATCATTGATGAATGATGTTCGCTGTTTGCATTTTTGCAGTAATTTATGTCTTGTGAACATGTTTTAATACCCTTTAACATCATTGAGTGAAACCTGTCTGTAGTACACACCCAAGGGAAATGAAAATAGTGGCCTTAGTAAAGACAGTGATTTTCCGTTTCAAAAAATGGTCTTTTCAGTTTCTGAAAACCTGTAGATTCAGTTTGAACTTGATCTAAAAATGGAAATTCCATTTTGTCGTAAAAAATGTACACAGCAAAAACATGAATTTCATGTTGCAAAGGTGAATTCCATGAATTTTCTTTTTTAAAATAAAAGAACTCAACGCAGATTTTCCATTATTTGTATTTACCGATAAATGGAAATATCACTGTCTCTACCTAGGCTTTATAAAAAATTTATCGTTTCTTCAAGGGAATCATTTAAGTGCCTACTATAGACCAGGTCGAGTGCCGCTATAAATAGGTGGCTGCTAAGACAGGGTTTGACTCCTATAAACATTAATTTCAGCAATCTGATATAATGCCTTTTTGGGCAGATGTACACAATATGTGGGCACTTTAGTCTTTGATGGCCTAGACTGTTTTATTGATGTTGCTACATAAAAGTAGAGCTCTTTAAGGCAGCGAATCTCATTTGCACTCGCCTCTAGTCCCCACAGGGAAAGATCACTCATGCCCTTTGGCTATTGATGAACTTAAAGGACATGTCTGTAATCTGGGGATCAGTAATTACCTAGAATTTAAAAATGGGCAAAGAAAACAATGGCTATTTAGTGTATGTTCTATGCTAGGAGTTTTTGTCTGTATGAGACAAAAAAATCAAATAAAGAATCTAACATGACCATAATTCTGACTGAGTTTCTAGCTTGTTTATTTTGCCAAAGGTTCTCAGATGGTATTTTCTCCTATATGCCAGTGTATTGCAAAAAAGATGCTTGGTCTTTAATAGTCTGATTCTCAGACCCTACTCGCTGCCACCTGGGTCCGGAGGGCCCAGACTGAGTGCAGCGCCCGAGGCAGCAAGTTCTTTAAGTGCCTAGTCTTATTACTAGACATACTACATGTAGTTTGATTGCGCAAGGAGAAAAAAATGAAGACGGCCTGTAAAACAGGCTACATGTGTA
Source organism: Eucidaris tribuloides (assembly GCA_001188425.1). Lineage (NCBI taxonomy): Eukaryota > Metazoa > Echinodermata > Echinoidea > Cidaroida > Cidaridae > Eucidaris > Eucidaris tribuloides. The sequence goes on along the minus strand of JZLH01S0174922.1, from coordinate 21,650 downwards.
GGTCTTTAACTTGACTTACTGTACATGTAACCCCCCTTATCCAGTGCAGTTTAATCTTTTGGAATCAATAACAGTTTGTGATTGTGTAGATTGGACCAAAACTTCATTGGCACCCTACAGTAATATAACTTGTGTACAGGAATACATATAGAATGGCATTAACAAAAAATGTTACTGTTTTCGATTTTTTTGTGTAAAGTTGGTTAATCCAAATCCATCACTGAAATGTATGGAATGATTAACAAATCAAGTTCAACAAAATATTGACAAAACTTACGAATAAAAAAAACATTATTGGTTGGCCGTTTGGCACCATAACAGGAGTCTTGCTTCACAAAAGGTTTCAAATAGAGAAGAGGTTACTTGTTTGTTTATCTGCTTTTTGTTAACTTAATTTTGTTTTATTCACAGTCTATGAAATGTAATATGAAGGATGGCATACTGTCTATAGCCATATTAACATCGTTTTAATGATAACAAATTGTGTAAGCTGTTCAGTGAAAATGGTTATTGAAATGTATGTCTGTGTACTGTATGTCTGTGTAGATTATTTATGAATAAAACAAACAAAAAACAAAGACACATTTTGGCTTTAGTACATAGTATTTGGACCAATATCTTGTCCGCTTCATGGACAATCTAATTCATCATGCACAGAACAAACATGGACTTTGTCATAAAATATTGCACTGCAGTTAGACATGGTGAAAACAATGAAAGTGTGGTTATTGAATAAACCCCCAAGTACCTGAAGTACTAGTAAATCATTAATTTCTTGTGTCTGAACTTGGAGTCTTATTGATCCTGCACAGTTATGGTGAAGCACTTGGTGAATGGTGATATGTACATGTACATAACAAGTTTACTGAAAGGTCTGAACAGCATGGCATTACATGATGTCCAGACATAGTGACATGATTGGGAACACTTGAAAATGCCTCAAGAACCAAATGAGTTGAAATATATATACCAACTATACACTAGCAGGAGTGGATCTCCCAACTGGGAGGATTTGCCTGTAATTTGTTTACTTAAGGAGAATCAAGCATAAACATAGGAGTATCTTAATTTTATCCGGGGACGATAAAATATAGAGAGCCACACAGCAGGTTTCTGTGCTACGAGTGATATTGACATTATTTTAGAATGAGTCAACGTTTAACTACAAGATTTTCGCAGGAGAATCCTTGCATAGTTTACTTGATTCTAGAGTAGTTTGAGCCCAAGTTGAGGACTACCCCCAATCATGTCATTTACCTTTAAAGGGGAAGTTCACCCTAACTGCCATATTTTAATGGTTCATGATAATTGAATGTTTTTTTTTTCCCGTAGAATCATGCATGAAATGATGTTTCTCATAAATATATATTCAAAGCACAGGTAAAATAATTTTCATTTTTCTGAGAAAATGACCCTTATGGAATTTATAATGCATGACAAGTCAGCGAGCTGCTCGCATGTGATGTCACAAAATGAAAACTTTAAAAATTCATAATTCTGTTATTCTTTGATGCAGTTTCACCAATTGACCATACCTTCATAATTAAATTTCTCTCATTTATGTGCTTTTATTGAAAACGACTTCACATCTGGGTGGACGTCCCCTTTAAGTCTGTATTTCCCTCTTGGACTACCTTTGGACTTGGTTTAAGTACCCCTGTACATCATGTCACCATTTCATAAGCATTAATTATGATGACAGCCAGTTAAATATAATCACTGTTGCATTAAATGTTGGGTTGTTGGATTTAAATCAAGTGATAGTTCTAAAACAATGATCAATTTTAAACCTTTGATTTAGATGAACAGAAAAATCTCATTAAAATATAAGAAATATATTTTTTTTGTGTTACAAAAGAAAAGAAAAATCACCAATCATTCAAAGCACGGTATGTATGTCTTGTTCTTTTTTCTATTGTACATGTAAAACATGTACAGCAAATATATCCTTGAGACATATGATGGAAGTGTTGTCTCTGAGGCCGGGCCTCAAGGCCAATATTTGGTGACCATGGTCTCGGTCCGAGTCACTTGTTCAAACCCTGTGGAAACGGAAAAGGTTGTGTTTTGGGGTAGCCTTGGTATCAGAACCTGTGGCCTCGGAACCTATGTAGATGTGTCTCGGATACAAGACTGGCAGTAAGTCATTATTTACTGATCCATTGTTTGTAGTGATCAGTACATTGCACTCTCGTTATAATAAAGAACACTGATATATAACAAAATTTCATTACAAAGAAGTAAAATCTCTGGTCCCATATCTTGAATTTCCTATGTTTTCTATTGTTTTTGCAACCCTGATATAAAGAAATTTCATTATAAAGAAACAATTTCATGGGTCCCAAGGACTTCTTTATAACGAGAGTGCACTGTACTTGTCTCTAAACAGCTACATGTATTAAAGCCTGAACACATAATTGTAAGTTACACAAAAGAGATTACACAAATACGAAGGGTTTTGTTTAATTTTAAATAAGCTTTATTTCAAATGTAACATTTGTCATAAATTATCATAATACATGTACATCAATATATGCACACATTGTTATGCTGTGGTTAACAAAGTACATGTAGTAAGGACTTTGGACTGGGCCAAGGATGTGGGAAAGAATGTTGATTAAACATGTAGGTCAAATGCTTACAAATACATACACACTTTTATTTCTGGAATACTAAAAAAGTAGATATTTTCATTTTTATAAATTGAACTGAAATACGTGTACTTAAATGAAGATATTTGCTGTGTTACTTTGTTTTTACATAAAATGTAGGTATGTAACCCAAGCCCAATTTCTCTCTTGTCATATATGTATCAGTATGGCAAGCCACCTTCCTCTGAAAAAGAATGTTGGAAATTGGAATGGACCAAGATTGTAAGTTACATAGCAGAACAGTGACATAAACAGTACATGGGAACTTCACACTGCAAATACAGTACAGCAATATTGTGTGTTGAATTAAATTCCTTTTAGAAAATGCTATTTCTGTTAACATCTCTACTTGATAGTATTATTAGCCTATTTTGAATATCACCCAAAATATAACTTGGCCTTTCCACAAATAGCTAAATATTTTCCACACTTTTTGTGTTTTATGCAGAAAATAGTAACCTACTATAATTCTACTTGTACTAACAATGCAAATGTTCAAAGTACAGAGGTTCGCTTGTTTTCGGTTAGCAGTGTGTAATGTTAGTCATCCTACACACAATGTGTACTACTGTATTGTGTAGGATAACTAACAATGCCAAATTGTTTGATCAAGGTATTTGAGTTGTCCAAAATATCTTTTGAAATATATTTTAGCAAATGTTTGTTATACTTCAGCATACATGTACATGCTTCGTTTAGACTCACTATAAACCAGTGAAGACTTGGAAATATATTCTTTGCTTTAACTTTCTTTGTGTGAAAAGAAAACATAAGTTTTATGTAACACTGGAACTCAGAGTTAAACTCAAACAGTGGTTGTCTATATGTTACGTGGATGAAATTGATGAATTACACATATTATTTTTAAGAATGTTAAATTGCTGATATGTACATGTAACAGAATAGATTAATAGATTAGAAGTATTAAAAATAGTTGCTAGAAAATACAGTTCAAATGTGGAGGCTCAATTCATGGTAAAAATAAGCGGAACTGTTGCATAATTATATTTAATACATAAAATCTAAAGAAATAATTTAAAATTGAGTTGTTTTGTTACAATAAATGAGAAATACAATAATTCAAAATCAAATGTTAATGCTTATGTCATTTTGTCTGTGGATATAGTGCTAGTATGTGGTACATGTATCATGGTACACTTGTTTTCTAAGATGGATATCATGTGACATGTACATACAAAAATGTGCAAAAAGGCTAAGTTTTAATTAGCACACAGTGTACATGTGTACTTAAGGTATCTAATATGTACAGTAACAATTTGGAAATACTGAAATTTTTCACAAGCACAATTAATGAAAGATTTTGAGAACAGGTCGTGTGTGTACATTGCATAGGGTAGTAAAATGCCCAAAATACTTGTTCAAGATGCTTTTGAGGGAAGGCAATATAATACCTGTTCAGATGTTGTCTGAAGTCTATGTACGAGTATGATTAATTTCCATCTTGGAATACAAATGACAACCAGGGACACGGACTGATTTTTAAAAACGAATTATAATAACTGGTTTTACCATTTTAGTATTCAGTATTTCAAATAAAATGCAATTTCAATATCTCTTTTCAGAGCCAATATATCAATTGAGAATTTTGATGTCACTCCACAAACTTCTTACACGTACCACTATTTTCTCACCACCACGCAAACATTCTAAAAAATACTTTGACATCTCTATCTTCATGAGCAGTGCAGAATTCCATATATGTCCAAAACCCATTTCCATTAAAATGTAGCTCTTTCAAAGAGCCCCTGTAGATCAGACATGAATATGTTTATTCAGAGAAATCCTCTAGTTTTTAAGCAATGGAGGAAAATCCTTTAACAGACAACGGTCTTGCCTTTCTGACAAGGGTAGGCATAATCTTATGAGTCATGAAGTTCAGTGGTATTGAAGTAGATGAAATAGCTGGGTGTTCATTTACTCTGGCTAACAAAATGTACATGACCATATCTTAGATTGATCTCCTTTGTTATCATCAGATGGACTAAGATGAGTTTCAAATGGTGAAGGGGGTGGGGGTCCTGTACTCCTTGGCCTCTGTTATTGTTGTTAAAGCACTACGTTTGAGACTGGAGGGACCCCATTGTTTCATGCTCTTCTAAATTGTTTTGCATCATAAGATGTGGCATGGTACAAATTGATGCCCCCTTCTCTTCAAATGACGACAATACATGTAGTTCATTCCAATTGTTCTTCTTGAGTTAAAGTGTGCAAGGATGAATAATGGCACGTCTACATCATGGTTCCGAGATCCCATAAATCTCATGCCTTTCAAGTTCAATCATTGAGTCTCAATTCAAAATTCATCATCGTCACCAAGTTCTAGGTATTCGTCGTAGGCCTGGCGGTTGCAGCTCCCCTCCGGCGTGAAGACGTACTTGTGGAATGTCCCATCGACGCAGATAGCTATCACGGAAGACTGCGGTCCAAAAGCACAGATGCAAGCACATTCCGCCGGGACGGTAAAGTTTGTTATGCCCCACTGGGATTCAGCATACGGACCAAGGAGACCCACCTTCGCTAGTCTGTCAAATTAAAATGGGGGAAAAATATGAATTTAAAGGCATGATTTAATATTAAATCACATTTTAAACTAACCTGAGCTATACAATCCTTCATGCTATAAGAGTAATAACATCAGGAGAGCATTGAACTCTAATACCCCTTGCATATTGACAGCTGAAGTGGACTTACTCCGGAGTCCAGGAGGAGTTACTCCACTTTGCAGGGCAATATGAAAATTCTGAGATTATTTCGGTCCGGATTCAAAGCGGAGTACTCAACCCACTTCGAGAAGAGGGTTACAGGAGGAGTAACTCCGCACCGGAAGTGCAGTTCGGCTTAACTCGGTAATCTCGCGCGTGTTTACATTTCCTGTCCCAATGTCACAAGCGAGTTTAGTCGCTGGGAGTTTAATTCCTGGGTTTGATTTTGTTTTGTAGCGTGTCCGAATCGTTTGTTTCTAGATTTTTTGTTTTGACTTAAGTTGTTCTGATTTTTAACGAAAGTATCCGAAATGGCGAAATCTATACCCTAACCATAGAACCATTAGAACAGTTCGTGAACTGATGGTATTTGAGTCAATCCCCGTATTTTCAATCATGTTTTTGTACTCGGATCACACAATCCTCTGGCAAAAGATCAACTATTAAGCAGTCAAGTATGTAGGCCTATAGACCAATAAAGCGAATGATTGCGAAATTTGAGCGAACTGTTCAGCCACATATAATGGCGCGAACTCGCATGTAAGCCATGGAAACGCTGCGGATACGCTGCTGCGGTACTTGTCAGTATGAAAGGGGGTGTAAAGTCGGTCCGCAGTACAAGCGGATCAACTCAACCCGGAGTTACTCCGGAGTAACTACACTTCGGCCGTTCACTATGAAAGGGTATTACTACAATATTGCTTTCCAATCAATCTCACAGCCTGATATTTGCCTCAATAAACATCCTTTAACCCGTTGGCTAGCGGCAACCGGATTGCCATGATAAACAACGTATGGCGCTTTTTTGATTTTAATAATCTATGTATATGTCTATATATTAACTTGTTACGGTATCCATTGACTTGTGTCTCGCCTGTGACAATTTCAGTATCAACACAAAACTACAATTTGTGTACTTTTAATGATATTGCATGTAGTGTATCTGTAAAAGCCAAAACGAAGTGTCACTGGGCGAGCACATATATATCTCTCTCTCTGTACAACGGAAAAATGAAAACATGTCACTGTGACGCTTGACCTTTGACTATCTCTCTAATATATTCTATATATCTTCTCTGGGATCCAGCTAATATCAATAAACACCAAAAATTATAATGAGGCCTAGGTAAGTAAACTGTATTAATCTATCTATCTATGTGTATCTGTATCTTATATGTGTATATGTATGTATATATCTATGTCACTGTTGACCTTGTATCTCTGTATCTCTCTATATATCAATATATGTCTCCTTGAGACCAGCTAGTATCGATAGACACCAAATTAATAGAGCCGAGGTAAGTTAAACTGAAGTGTATATCGCGTTTTACAAAGGACTCCACAAGGGTAAGATGAAAAAGATCGTCACGGTGACCTGACCCTTCGACCTCAAAATCATAGCGCTTCCGGGATCCCATGCTAGTATCACACACACCAATTCATATGAGGCCTGCGGTTCACAGTTAAACGGAAAAGTTATCGCGTTTAGCATAGTGTTACTTTATCTATATTATATATTTATATAATCATCATCTTTGACCATTGACCCTTTGACCTATTCAAACCTCAAAATCAATAGGCTTCCTGGGATCCATGCTAGTATCACACACACCAAATTATATGAGCCTGGGTTAAGTTAAACTGAAGTTATCGTGTTTACAAGGACTTGACAAGGGTAAGATGAAAACATGTCACTGTGACCTTGACCTTTGACCTTTCGACCTCAAAATCAATAGGCTTCCTGGGATCCATGCTAGTATCATAGACACCAAATTATATGAGCCTGAGTTAAGTTAAACTGAAGTTATGGCGTTTACAATGAAAAGTTAACAGATGGAGAGACAGAAAGACGGACAGACACCGAGCGTGATACCATAATACGTTTCGTAGCCGGGCGTATAAAAAAGGATTGTCCAATCCACAATTTACTTTTGTAAAGTGATTGGGTTTACCCAGCTTTCTAAACTGCAGTTGCTGAAGTGCCCCATTTTGCATGAATGAGCATTTTCTTTGATGTATTTTCCCTCCTTTCCTTGATAATGGTTTATGTGATGGTCTGATTTGTTACCTGGCATTTTCAATAGGCTTAATTTGTCTAATCTACACAAGTTATACTTTATTTTAAAGCTAAAAGTTTCTACTTTTAGACTTTATAAAACAGATTATCCTGTTTTTCAAATTATGGTGCATTATGTGGTGACGGGTCAGATATGTGCAATCTGAAAAGAGATGTTCGACAAAACTTACGTTGACCTCCGATTTAGTGAGGTGTCCTTCAGGGCAAATATGTGCACCGTGCCTTTGTCGCTAGAAGCACACAGGTAGGCAGAGTCATTGCTGAAATTGATACTGAAATGTAAGATTGGGGAAAAATGTACATCAGCTTAGTATTAAAACTGTTTTCTGTAATAACAAATAGGACAGAGTACCAGGTACACATGGTAAAATGAATGAGCTTACAATCAAACATTTACACTTTGTACTCCACGTAATGCTGCAAACATGTTGAAAAATAAATCTGAGAAGTAGGGGTTGTGGAGAGGGGCCTTCAATTTGTACCAGAAAGTTGAGGTATCAAATATGCATTTGATGAAAACATTGCAAGATTTATAGTTTATTGTATTTTACCATATTTCATGCTGTCATATTTTGCAACTTTGTGCAACTTTCACAGCGATGAGTCACATAATTATGCACATCTCCTACTACGTTTTCAAGTTGAATTGGGGTGGTGCCAGGTGGAGTTTCCGTATTTGTATCATAACCTATCAGTGGCGTTCCTGGCGTACGTCGTCAGAGGTGGCAATTTCATCCGCGACCAAATCCTTGGTCAAATTTTTTTCATGGACAATCCAGCTGCCGAAAACTTGCGCTCGGGGGTTGGGAGGGGTGGGGAGGTGGGGTAGTGACAAAAGTTGTTTCATTCTAAATTCAAGGTCAAATTTTTACTCGGTCATGCCAACCCGCCGAAAACTCGCTTGGGGGGGGGGGGGTTGTGACAAAAAAAATTTCACTTCAAATCTAAGGTCCAAATTCTTCCCGGTCACAGTCAAAGTTCATTCAAAGACAAGCAAAAATTTTTTTTTTCATTCAAAGACAAGCAAAAAACAATGACCGAGGCCACCAGACATTGTTCTTGAGTCTGGATTTTGGATACAACACTGCCTACAAGTAGAGAGACTGAGAGAGTTACTTCAGCTTACCAATACAGTGTAGCTGGGTCTGAACCTCGTCTGAGCTCGATGACCAACTTTCGATGCAATGTGTCAAAGACCCTAATTAGTGTTCCCTGTAAGTATTAAAGTAAAGTGTGACAATGACACAGAATGAAGCAAATCTACACTTTGTTTGAAGTATTCAGAATACAGGTAGATTATTTAAACTCCAGCCCTCCCAACAAATAAAAACTTTGATTCTATGTATTTAAAAGTTTACAAGCCATGCATTTTGGAGGTCTGTAATGATTGAATAAAAAAAAAAAAAAAAACTACATCCTCTGTAGATGACAATGACTGAAATCTGGGACAGAACAATTTTCTATCGACTCTGAATATAAATTTCATAAATTTCACTTTTTCAGGACTATCAACAAGACAGTCGGCCTACCATCTTATAAATGACATGCAGATTAATCTTAGCTTGTCCATACCTGAGAAATGAGATGAGGGCATTTTCATTTTCCCCCAAAATTGAAAGTATTTGAAATTTCACATTCAGTGAAGAATTGTTCTGCTATGAGAGCCAGAGTTGCGATCTAAAGAATGCATTGTACAGATTTATTAAATATTTTTGAAAAATCATATCTCTCAAACCAAATTTGGTCAAACTTTCAACATTGGATTTCTAAAAGATTGTGGGTTTATTGAATCTGCATCTAGTGCATGGAAACTTCTTAAAATCGTTCCTTCAAACACAAATGAATAAGCACCAATGTTTTGGTAAAAAATGATTCCCCCCCCCTCCCAATTCCCGGGTCAGGTGGGTCTGCAAACGTGTACCACTCTTCTTAGAAAAGGGGGTCATTTTGGGGCCAATTTCTTGAGTGAGATTCACCCGAAAAATGCTGAAATATGATGTGCTTTTCATGCTGAATAACTGAGAAAATTGAAATAGGGGATATAATTTATGGATAATATCAGGCAAATATCTTGGAAAATACACATGAAAATACCGTGGATAGGTGGTAAAAATATTACACCATTACCCGAGGTAGAGGTTGTCTTTGAAAATCTAGGTATGAACACTACACTATCCCTGATGGGTGGGGAGGAGGAGGGGCAGGGATCTAGCTTGGTACTAGAGAATATCTCAGTTAAGGGGTACAAAAATTACACCATCTCCCGAGGTGGGGGGGGGGGGTTCCTTTTAAAATCTATGAGCACTGTCCTTTCCCGAGTGGCGAGAGGTTGTGGTGGGTGGGGGGGGGGGGGTGTCAGGGATTTACCTTGGTCGAGGCTGTTGCAACTAAACTCCCCTCCTGGTTTATTGTGATGCACTGGATATCTCCCTGATGTGCGTTGATCGTTACTGGAGCTGACGACTTCCCAGGTTCTGCAGACGTCAGGTCGGCGAGCTGGATGCTTCCTTGTTTGTGACCAGGGAACACCACGAGAGGCCGGTCTGAAGTCGGACAAACCTCAAGAATACCTGGAATTACAAAGTGGATGACAAATGGCAACAGTTAGAAGAATTAACAGTCATACAACACATAAAAATAACATGAAGAATATGCTTTACAACTTAAATGCTGCTATTATATCCTATTATACATAAAAATATAATATTGAAAATTGAATTGAATTTGAATAATGATAATTACTATATTTCATGATGATTATATTATCCTACTACTAATAATGATATAATTAAAATTATTCTGATTATTCTAGCTGTTGGCATTGCCACCATCATCATAAATATTATCCTGGTTGTTTATTAACTCAACTCATCCTCATCATCATTTTTCTCTTCATCATCATCATCCCTACTATCTTCATTATCACCATCATCAACATTTCATTACATCATCAGAGAAGAGAGACAATTGATGAAGGCACAAACTGAATTGCCAACCAGCTGAACTTGCTCTTTATTAACAAATACATACTTCAAGTTTTTTTTTTTTTTTTTAGGGGGGGGGGGTAGGGGTCTAAATATACAGGCAAAATTCAAAATCTTCACAGACTTAATTCTTGGATACTCTTGACTAATTAGCAGGGCATGCAAAGACCCAACTAAATTGTTCTCTTTTACAAATATGGATAAAATTAATTTTAGTTGTATTGTTCGTATTAAGAAACTTCAATTAGCTTCTACTCAATCTTTCCTGGCTCCTTGCTGTATCAACTTACCACTTGGATTGGCTCTTGTGTCTAATGCCATCAGTTTTTGAGGATTGTGTGGAAAGCTGTACACATATATCTTGGTCCTAAGCGAAACAATTAATCTGAAAATAGAAATGATAACAGCACACAAATCAATTGGAATCAGTAACAGACCACTTATTGCAGTATCGTGATATTACACATTTATTTTTAATAATTGGAGATAAACATTTGGTATGGTACAAAGCAATTTAGTGAAGGAAACAAATATACAAAAGTCTATCATTTCTGTGATTTTCTTGAATATCATAAATTTTGCTTTCTCTCATGTCTCTAAGTTTCTGCCTTCTATGAAAATTGAATTCTACTTTCTTTCATCATCTCAGTTTTCTATTGTATCGAATTGCAGGGCTTGCCCTTAACTTTTTTTTCTGGTGGCCAGCTGGGCCACCTGAGTAAGGTTATTTCCAATTTCAGGTGGCCAAATGAATTTTCAGGTGACCAAAATGTTGCATTAAAAAAACCTGAATTTCTTCAATTGTGCACCATGTTTATTTTTTGAGCGCAAATGGAATAAAATCGCAAGCTAGTTATCATGTTTGCATACTTTGATAAAGTTGTTCAGGTCACACTTTGTTCAAGCTACGAATCGTGCATTAATTCCAAGTGGCCAGCTGGGCCACTTGCTATGGCTTATTTTCGATTTTCAGGTGGCCCGACAGGATTTTTAGTGGCCATTGGCACCCGGGCCACCGCTAATTTCGAGCCCTGAACTGCAAGTCTTTTTTGAAAATCACTTTCTGATTTCTTCATAACTGCACTGATCACCCCTTGTGCAAGACTTTTTACCCCAGCATTTACCACATCGTCATTGATTAAGATGGTGTAAAGAAAACACTCCCACGACAATTTTCATGAAACATGTTTTCAGTATAAATCACTGACATTTCAAACGAAAGAGTAGTTTGTTTTCACCTTTTTTAAAACATGTATATTCCAGTTGTTCTGGAAAAGAAGAATTCTGACAAATTTTGATCCCTTCATATTTTTTGTGAAATTCGTTGTTTTATTCTAATGTATTACAGAAAATGTAGTCTCTAACTTACAGTTGTACCAATCAATAATAATATCAATAATTATTACCTTTCTCTTGTAAGTCTCACGGCAAGAACAATTGAAGGAAAGGTAAACTCTAGAATGAATTTCTTCTTGATATTGTCCCATATTAGCACTGTGTTCTCTGCAAATTTTGGTGTAGTTCCTCCACCTATTAAGGACATCAACAATGTAATGGTTAAGGTTGATAGTATTTATGATTTATTTATCTACACTATATTCATTTATTTATTCATCTGTTCATCATTTATTTAGGACCTGTAAAGAAAACAGTAAATGTGTTCTTTGCATACAGGTGCCCTTTCTGCAAAGTTTAATTTATGAGAAGTTTGTTCTCTGGGGAGTCGGTTTGGTGTCCCTTCTGTACAGATGTTGGCTATTCAAAACATGAATGACTGTATTTATTTATCTATTTTTCACTTTTAACACTGCAATGTCAAATATTTACAATTATGTTCTGGGTGAAATAAGCAAAATAGAACCATCTCAAAAGTGGATGGTCTGGGTTATGTAACTCTTTGCTCTGTGTATTATAAAACCCTAGGCTGCTGGATTATTTTTAGATCTCCCAATAAACAATGCACTGTAAACAAAAGCACTCATACATGAGTGACCCTGTACTTGACAGAACTCAGTGTACTCTCAGTATTGATCAGTGATGGGGGAAAGGTATGGATAGATGAAAGAACAGGAAATACATTCATCTCGTATAATCACTATTCCTTTTGTTCATGTGTTTTGTCAAATCTGGTCCAGCGCTGGTGACAGAGGTTATATGTAGCTAGGAAACAATTAAGGAAGAAACATAAAAAGCTGTGATTCAGAAACATCAAATCAGGTGGGAACCAAAAGGGCATTAACTGAATACAAAGTGACAACCGGAAGGGCGCTATTGCAATTGACTTTGTACAATGATAGCGCCCTTCTGGTTCTCAACAGGTACTGAGTTAATGCCATTCTGGCTCTCAGTACATGAAATGTAAACATACCCACAACAGCAATCAGATTTGTTCTGTGTAACATCTCCACCTGTGCCACACTGCCAACATCTTCCTTGTCTGCCAAAATATAAACAGGGGAAAATATATGGAGACGGTTTACTTATTGAATACACAAACAATACAAAAAACAAACAAACAAACAAACAAACAACAAAATAAACAAATAAAATAAACAAACAGGCAAACAAGCAAACAAACATAAAATGGATGTTGACTTCTGCATTGTTGGCCACTAATGATTCTATGACATGATGTACATGTCAAATAATATTAATGGAAAAAATTTGATGAAACAAGATAATTTCTTAACAACCATGAGGCTACTCTGGGACAGAAAAACAGAACAGATATGTTGAAAAAGGATTAGGTTATGGCCCTATACATTGAAGATGTTTTCCAAACTGTAGGCATACTATTTAAGACTAACCTATAACAGTTTTGAGAAAATGGGGTACTTTTTCAGTCTGACCACAATATTTATGACAAAATTGCCAACTTTTGGTTTTGTTTTGCACCATTTAGGCATTATTATTATTATTTTTTGGTGGGGGAGGGCCTTTGTTATTACAGATTATACCACCTATGTTGAAGGTAGAGAAACTGTATTACTGTAATATGTATGCCAGAGCTGTTCCTTGACAATTATTGAGACAAATGTTCCGACGGTTATTTCATACACAAGTCTAACCCCAACCCTACCCTGAACAGGAAACCCAATGGCAGTACTATCTTTAACTCTTATTGGTCTTCTGAGATATAGTTACCGGAGCAACTGTCACCAAAGAAAATGTTGGGTTACCATGCACAATTAGGAGGGGGTCCTCAGATATCCCCTCCCCTAATTTGAATCCCAGCAACCTCTCCTCCAATGCCCAAACTCTTACCTAACCGCAGTTTTAGTGCCAGGGGGTCAACATTGTAGATGCGCAGTCCTGTTTCAGTCCCACAACTAAAGCAACCTTGAAGAGAAATCACAAAGTGTTCAAGTTTACTTAACTTTACAAGTACTAACAGATACACATCAAAAAACTTTTGTTTACCAGTCAATTCAGGTGATATGTAAAACTGAAGAACAAGAAACATAATTTTGCCATTACCAGTTCATGATATTTGGCAATATGGTTATGTTTTGGTAAATTTTTGTCTTTCATTAAAAACTTCAAATATCATTATTATAATTTATCATTTTACCCCTTTCTGAGCTGTAAGTACATGTATGTTGGCCATACCATGACCTAACAATGAACTGAAGAAGGTGATTTTTGTGTTGTGAAGACCAATCTGGCAATATCATAGAGTTTTCATGTCAGAAAGACAATTCGTGAAAATGAATTATACTGAGAATGCTGAATCTAAAACTTAATTATTCATGTCTCAGAACAAATCAGGAAGAAATTTTAATTGATTAAAGATCATCATGTCACATTTCATTTCATTAGCATTGTCAAACTCCCAAATCATCATCCCTTCATTAAATCATTATAGAATCTGCAGCACAAAAACAAACAACAACAACAACAATGACAACAACAACAACAAAAAGGAAAGAAAAGAAAAAGGAGTGAGGACAAATCTGAGATTCATTGTGCTTTACCTTGGTCTTGGTTAAACCTTAAGTTCAGCATGCCTCTTGAAGCCATTGGTATAAGAAACTAATCTGTATGAAACAAAAAGTTTAAATAAGCATTAAATGTACTAAAATCTGGAAATTGTGCTCATGAGAATTTGAATGTGTGAAAGCAAATGTGTTTGTCACTCTGGCTGACATATGTTTAAATTTTAACTCAGGAGTTCCTGACTTCTGTACAAAGAGTCTAAGAGAAATTGCCAAGAGAAAAGAAGAAATGGACCATTTACAATGTAGGCCTTTTATGGTTGCAACCATATTAACATTGTGATTACACCAATGTAAGGAAAATGGAGGCCAAATTATCTCAAATGAACTGGTACTCAGACTTGTCAAATATCGCTGAGATATCATTGATATAAACTGGAATGTGAATTGTGATTGATCATTGTGAACATAAATACAATGAATACCAAGTCGATCTCACAGAAAATGCAATGAGAGTCTTCATAACATGACATGTAGATCCTTATAGCCTATAGGTCTAGATCTATGGAGAAAAAAACAAACAAACTCCAGGGGATGAAACATCTTGTTGATTGGACTAAGGCCTGGCACAATTGTCAAGCAACTCCCAATCAGACCCTAAACAGCATCTGAGGGACCAATCATTCAGTTAGTTACACTTTACGATGGCTAAAATGCCAAACAAGGACAAAATGGAGAATATGAAGGGTGATAAACATAAAATCAGTAGAGGCACTGGTCTGTAAACACAGATCATCTTTGATAACCAGGATCGTCCCCATTCATAAGGACTTCTTCACACACACAAAAATGGGAAAGTTCAGTCCCTTTGGAATTTGCAAATGTTAAATGAGTGTGCTAGCTCTATGTTACAAAAATGTCCTCTCAAACGAAGACAATCTCAGTTTATGAGGACATCTTCACTTTTTGAGGACAATCCATGTTTACAGACCAGTGCCCCTACTGACAGTTCATCCTTATTTGGACTAAAAATGCACACCTTTAAAGTGATAGGCTAACATTGTGGAGCTTCAATTTATAAAATTGTCAAATTTTGATATCTGAACTACATAGTAGTGTTCATATGGACAAATAAACACCCTAGATTAAAAAAGTTTGGAAAGTTACACTGCCAATGGCAAGTTATGCATGAATAAACAATTAACTCGGGGCGAGTTTAAATAGCTTAGGTATCACACAGTAAGTCTATGGGAGAAAATGGGCAGGTGAATCCGATCAACTTACGATTTTCACTTTTTTAAAGCACTAATAATCATTTTTGAAATACAATTTTTTCAGGGCGTCATTTTTAGACCTTATCAAAAAACATGGACGGTAGCATGGGGATCATGTACTCAGATTTTTTAACTGTGCATGTTGGCAATTACAAGGGCACCAAGGCGCGACAAACCGCTTTTGCCGCTTGCCTGGCGGCAAGTGAAAACACGGTTTGCGGGCAAGCAAAGATCATTTCAATGCGATGGGAACGGTGATTTTTCAAGATGAATATAAAACACGATTAGGCTGATAGAACTTTGCGACAAATTCAAAACATTCCCTATAATAAACAAAACGATCCGAAACCGCAAACACAAACAAAATTTACCTCAGTTCTGTTCGAAAACGACGTAAACAACGTATGAAAATGGAGCGCTAATTCACCGACTCTCTCGTGCGCACCGGATATGCATTCAGGAGAATGTACTTTCCTGTCAATTACCGTTGAGGGGCATGTCAGAAGCGGAAACATAACGACCAGCTCGATCGGCCGCGCCGCCCAGCTTTTCAATCTCATGTTTTATCCCGTACGCTAATTTTATTTTGTAGGTAAGGACGTTAAATGTGTATGTTTGGTTAGTAAGCATTCTTGTTGTTTATTTGTTCAATGATAGAGGTACGTTCGTTTTAAAAATATTTTTGACCTTATTACATCGTTTCAACTGTCATACGGTAGTCAATTAATTGACTGATGATTCAAGTCCCACACTTGTAATCGGATTGTTTGGCTGTTAGTCGGAGTCCTATGGCATCGATGATTCGAGTCAGACTCCGCATTTTGCTGGAGTCGGCGTATACATGTACTTGGATTTTAAACAGTATTTTTTTTTTCACGATATTTGGTATATACTGGAAATTATTAAGATCAAATATTTTGGGGGATAATAGATTAGCTATTTTTTCAAAAGATTAATTTTTTGTTTAATACTTATAGTTTTATAATTTGTATCATTCTTTTTTTTTTTTTTTACACTGTGGCAAGCGTTGTCATTGTCGTACATTGACCCAAGTTCAACCCATCACTGTCAGGGTTGGGCGGGAAATATAAAAGGTGGGAAATACCGGCGGTAATTACCGGTAAATACCGTCCGGTAAATAAGAGGCCGTCCGGTAAATATGGCAAAAAGCGGGAAATAAGATTAAAACATCGATTTTGACAACTTTTTCTTCATTTTAATGAGAAGATATTGCTAGAGAATTGTCTACATAGATAATCTGATCTAAATATTCACTTATTTCTATTTAACTGTACCCCTACATTTGACATATTTTGAAATTATATATTCGCTCCACGAGTCCACATTTATAACTTGGTTATCAATCAG
>JZLH01S0174887.1:96443-106570 GCA_001188425.1 Eucidaris tribuloides | reverse complement strand
ACTTGCTTTCAAGTAATACGCACTACGCTGTACCTACCATATCTATATTGAGTGAACATATTCTATTGTGGCATCTATATTTGCAGCAGGTTGCACAACTGCTAATAATCACAACAAACGTTTTGAATATGCTCATTCAGGTAAGTCTCTAAGAGCGACTAATTCATCTCACTACTTAAAAAAAACCAAGAACATTTTTAATGTACGTCACATATTTTAGTTACAAGTGCAGAAAAATTAAAATATCCAGAATATACATTTTATCACCAAGCGTACAAACTATCGCAAAGATTATCCAATATATAATTTACAAACGCAATCACCAACCGCTTACGTCATTTGGATATATAAAAAAGGGCATTACACTAAAATAGTCATGTTAAATCTTACTACTAATTTACCCGATTTTGTCAGCCTGTTTTAATTCGGTAAGCGATATTAAGTCCATGCCTCATGTGCCCCCATGAATATGGTTACACCACGCACTAATGACCTGGAGACGTCTTCATCACACAATTTCGCTCATAATAGTACTTGATAAAAAAGGGCCAAAGGGATGGCAGGTTTTATAAGCGAGCGTGCAGTTCCACACTTAACATGAGCGCCGGCCATTTGAATATTACTGATACTCCGGTAATCGCCATAATCTAAAGCTACCCTAGTTCCGTTTGAAATAATTGATTAATTACGTTAATTACTGAGTTTTAATGAAACCGCTTTAGGTATATTTACACGCATTCATTGTCGTGCTAGACTAGATCTAAACCTATAGTCATTATACATCAATCACATATGAATTTAAAATTTAACACCAGACAAAAAATATGAGCGTCTCTTCATTTACTGGAAAGGGGTCACACCGAAACATATATACCCTATCCAGTTATAGGTTATCTCCATACGCACATCAGCTCCTTCTTGGTGTCATCGACGACTTTATCACTTCATTGACTTAAAAAGTTAATATATAATTCCATTACAGAAGCAACATCTTCGCACATGACATGCAGACGGTGAACACATCTGCTATTTTCTCCAGCGCACTTGGCGATTCGCTTGTCTACAATCCCCCGGCCCCTTTAATATGTGACAGACAACAGTATTGACACCAACCCTCAGTTTGAAAGCATGCTGAGCACCTAACTTCTATGATTTATTCTATATAATTATCGTAACTAATGACGTATATTCGTCGTTACAATTACACTATCATGATAGTCTTCCACATGACGGAATTCTTCTATCCGACCTACCCTAATATCACACGATTTTACTCGGAAAAACTGCTATCCGCTCACCCCACCCCTAGTCCCACCAAAATCCTAGACATCGCATTTTGAGTAATACCAACCCCATTCTCGACACTCCATCATCCTCATAGTTCCTCACCATCGATTATTTTTTCACACTGGGCCATTCCTATACCATACCTACCGTAATACGCAACTGATAGTATCTACTTATATTATACACGTCTATACCAGAGATTAATGCACCAATATTTACCATATACTTCTTACTTAATACCATTTTACATCAAAAAGAATATCTAGCTTAAGTACGCTCACCTGCCATGCGTCCCTGTTGAAGCCCTTCTCTAAAAAACTAAACGACAAGAACATAAGCACTCCAGCAGTCCGCGATACATTTTATAACGCATTGCGTGATGCATAGACCAGAATATATCTGCTCAGACAAACACATGGGCGCAATGAAAAGCAGCTTTCGAATTAAATATAAAACCGTCTCCTCCAACTTTTCTGCTTAACCCCTATTCGGTAGCATTCCCCGATCCATTTACCGATGACCAATTAGCACCAATATCCCAATCACAGCACTTCCGCGTAGAAGTCCCGTCAATGCACCATTTCGTCGTTGGATCCGGCGCACCAGATACGGTCGAAAAGCTCGCTATTTCACAATCTCAGATCTATGGTAATTTCCACCGCCAATCCCGTCCGCGCTGTCGCCTGCACGCCGCGAATCGTTGACGCTACGCGCCTCTCGAGCATCGTACGAACAGGCAGATCCGCCGTTCGGTCCTTCACGTCGCCCGTAGATGTCAACGTGTGCGTGTCTGCTCGGAACGAAGAAACCGAACGTCCGCTGACTTGTGGAGATTCTGTCCTCTGACCTCGAACGCGTCTTTATCTCTGCCCCGACTCCGCCACAAGCACCTTCTGACGTGACCTGCACTGCGTGGTCGACTCGACCGCTGATGACGTAGCGACCATCGCGCGTGCCGACGCTACGATTGTCCGCGAATGCCTCGTTTACTTGACGACGCCTGTCGCTGGCTGTAGTCGAGGATGCATCTGCTTAGCCGGGGGCAGCGTCGTCGCGGCACATTGAGAGACGTACCGCCGATCGCGACGAAGTTACGGACTGGGCCGTGCACACTGGATACGGGTGAGCTCGATCTGGGCGGACCCGCTCCAGCCGGCGTAGGTCAATCCTATACAGCGAGCTTGCGTTGTTGGACGGACCGCTAGCCAAGAGCGTCATACTGCCCTGCATGGTGTCGTGTAGTGTAAGCAAATGACAATACCATAATTATAACATTAATAATACAATACAACATGCTACATAGCTGAACCAACTTAACCCACCTACTCACATCAATGGACCCTCCAGCACCACTACGACCACCACTATCATCACCACCACCACCACACCCACCAACACATCACACAAAACCACACCCACCACCGACTACTGTCGTGATCCCTCGTTGCAGACTAACCAGATAATTATGAGAAGTATCAAGCATCTTCATAAGATGTAAAATGTTACGTAGGTGCACTAAAGCAATAAAACAATAAACGATAGCAACACGTTATTGAACTGAAGCTGCAACCACTATTACCCACAAGTACCGCTACCACCCACCACCCACCCACCGCACCACCAGAATTACCACCTATCCACCACTACTAGGCCTTCACCAAACCCCAAAACCCCCCCAACCCCCGAACTACCCCACTACCTCCTACTATCACCACCCTCACCACCACCCCACCACCACCAATACCCACCACCACCCTCTACCACCTACTCGTCATTATCCTCACTTTATCATACAGCCAAGTCAGTGCGCATCGCATAGAACGAATCAAGGCTTCATAACATGTAAACATTATGCAGTCCTGCACCCTTGAAAGACCATTTTATTGCACATGCCTAAGTGACAATAAAAAAAATGTCATTTGCAGCGTGCGAGCGCGGCGGGGACCAATAGTCCATAAAACCCGCCGTATTATTTACACTGACTTGGGAATCTGCTTCCGTGGGTATGAATCAACCCCTTCCACCAGATCTAAGTTGGGGTCCACGGCTCGGTGTGTTTCCTTGGGCTGATGGGGGCCGGGCCGGCTGGTGGCCTTAATGACACGATGACTGCGACCGCTGCTTCTCCTCAGCGGAACGTGACAGACCACCCACAGCGAGTCAACTGTGTGCGGAGTGGAGACGAGTAACGGCTGATTATCGTGTCGCTGAGACCCGTTTGAAAGACAATAAATAATATTTATTTATGATAAAATAAGTTATAGGGACACTATATTGACATGCAGAAGCCCGCAGTTGAAACTTGTGTCTAAACATTGCATCACCACTACTTACGCGTTGGATGCGAGAAAATGGAACACCAGAACACAAATCTCTCAGACCGCTTATGCTGTCAATCGTAACAATACTTACCGAAAATTGAAAACATAACTTTTTAACTGCACTAAATTCTGCAACACAGCATCGGAGCATACTGATGGTCCGCTCCATAATTTCACCTTTAAAACCGCCACATAACGATCGTTTGAACTACAATATTTTCAGCGGCTTCTCATTTAGACCTTATCAGAACACTAGAAGCACCGAGAGAAATCAGATAATCTCCCATGTTTCCTAGGTGACTCCAGAAGGCAGCCCTTTCCTAAAATGAAATATATAATATAGTTCCTATTTTTTACCATTTGAAAAAATGGCTCAGTATTGCATTGTGTGTACCTTGGTTGGGGGTGTAGAATTCCACCGGACATCATAATCTGGTTTGAGCGCCCGTTGAAAGTCATAAACATTGTAACAAATCGCGCGAACGAGTTGGGCTCTTAGGAACTAACCTCAATATAATCCTCTGCCCACCTGGCGATCCGAAACGATCACCCTGTTCTCCGTGGCTGGTGCCATAGATGCTACCCTCATCCCCGACGCTCAGGGCTCTCCCACTACCAGACTCTCGTCTCCGTCTGGCGCATGTGCCACCAGCGTCTGCGTGGGCCGGCTGCTGCGCCAGTGAAGGCATACGCGAACCGCACGGTGCGGGTTCGAATGTCTGCATACCGTCACGATGGAACATCGTCACATAGACGAAGAGGGCCCTGGGAAAGCAGCTGGAACTGAACATCATAAAGAACTTAATTAGAAGCTCTTCAGCATAGCCTCGAAATTGTTTCACTTTACAACGGCGTAGGCTGGTTGGCACGTGGAGTGCACATCTCTTGGGAGGTGGAACTAAGTGACCATGCGGAGGTGCACATCTTAGTAGGTGGAACTAAAGTTGAGTAAATCAGGCCGTGAAAGCCAGAAAGGTGCTGCAAATTTCGTTTTGCTGCCAGGGCGCAACTCCTATGCGCTCTGCGGGGGGCCGGGGCGGGTGCCACCGTGCCACCAGTGCCACCCCCCCCAGCCTAGCAGCCTTGCTTTAAATACAAATTACTTATAGAAAATAATATAGAAGAATGAATTATCGGAATTAATTGCACACGCTTGACTCAAACCATCATTTTCAATCTTGTTTCTAAAACACTGTTCTATAAACAAATACGTGACTCGGAATCTTTATTCAACTCTTATACGACGACCTGCATTATCATTATCCAAGTTTTACATGCTATTTCGCCCTACAATTTAAAAGGCAACTGCCACATCATTTAATCCATACCTGAGTACCACGCGAAAGATTCCCCAGAAGCAAATGAACAAAACGAAAATTCTCTCCAATGAAAGTATCAGGATTAAGCTTGCCATTTGACATATTTCAACTTCCTTAAATCTAATCCCCATCCTCTTCGTTAACCGCTCCCTGCAAAGACCGTTAGTTGTAGCTAACACCTGTATATTTATCATCCATCTTCTATATAGAATATAACTGACTTCGTCGTTAACTGCTACACGATATTCTTTCGATCTTGATACTCTTCTACGAAATAGACAAATATTTCCTGAACGAAACCCTCAAAGACGAGTACCACTGATCGCTCCTGATGATACGCTAAGCTGCTTGCGGAGGCTTCGTCCACCGAGTTGGCGGGCAGTGCAACTTATATTCCGGCGCTTCGGATAAGACAATCTCCTTGACCAAACCACGCTGCTGTTTTTTATCTGCGAAAATATTCCAAAATATCACAATATTCGAAACATTAACATATTCGCAAAAATAAAGCACTGGAAATCTGAATATTGACTGTAGTAGATTAATAACCGATAGTAACTAACCTTATTTTGATTTGACACTCAATTTGCAGGTCCAGTCTCTATGCGCTTTGCCCGTGATTTACAATACCATTCACACACGCCATTCAGACAACAATCAACCTATTAACCATTGCCTCGCTCATTAAAATCATATGATAAAAATTAAAGAATATCACAATCTGGCTGGGCAAAATGGATTAAAACGCGTTTTCCAACGAAGATCTTCGATATCTTTGTAAATAACATCAAAACTTCCTGAACGAGTGCCATCCCAAAAATAATCCCTAAAATCGTTCATCGAATGTTTTCCTTTCTTATTACACAACACTTTCTCTTCACCACATGAACACGGATAACTCTCGCTTTTTCACCATTATCATGCACGCATGTTGCCCCTTGTAACCACTGGTCACAAATATTTCCAGCTTGAAAAAATCGTAATATGAGCGCGGCGCAATCTTCCTGGCAGTTAGAAAAGACCATGAATATTGCGTATTTTTTTTTTGTCCACATGACATTAATTCATGTACCAATATTAATATATAGTGAGAGCAGACCTGCATAAATTTTATTGTGTCAGGTGTTCATTTGTCCATTTGTATGTCACAAATTGAACAGTTGAACTTTGTCATTTTTTTTCGACAGGGCTTCAATGATATTAGACAGTGCCTTTAAAGGAAATAACATTTTGGTCTCTTTCTCTTCACCCCCCCCCCCCTTAGTCCCACCCACTGTCCAAGTCTGTCCGCACACACAACTGAGGACGGAGGGCAGCATGGCGCGTGTCCAGTGTTACGCCGAAGGTATCCCCACGCCCCACAAGACGTGGGCCAGGAACGACGCCCCCATCGTTGAGAACGATAGGATAACGATGCAAAGTGAGTACCCGGACGTGCCCCCATTTATTATGGATAAATTTAATGAAAAGTTGACATTATACCCAGCCATTCGGCCCGCATCCGCAGAAAGAAAAGAATATATAGAATCACACAATGTTTACTGGTTAATCTGCCATGTTTCTGTTCATGGGTTTATTATAATCGATCCACTCATTTCATAATCGATACCATCACAAAGTACTACCCAGTCATTACCATGAAATGTCTCTTCATAATTATACTGAATAAAGGTTACATTAAAACATTAAAAGTACAATGACAAAGCAACCACTTATACAACGTACACAAATATATTTTCCAAACAGAATTCTTAGCCACTTGTACAAAATGCCATAAGATGTAAGTATGTGTAATACAAATTACAGTAATGGATCGAAAGCTAGAAAAACAGATAGATAAATATCAGAACTTTTAGGCCATTATAAAACATGGCGTCATAATTATGTTTAAGTCTTAAGGTACCGATATTGATCAGAATGTGAACGCTGTTATGCTCATTACAAAATGAAGCTATATCAAAGTCATATTATGGTGCGCTTATTGTGTACGTTACAAATATAACAACGATACTTAAAGACTAGTATTACTTGCAAATTTGCCGATACCAAATTCATGGTCTTTCTCTCCCGGATAATTCCCCTATATTACGATTATTTCCAACTGAAATATTTGTACCGTGTTAACAACGGGCAACATCATTGATAATGTGAAAAACAGAATGTTATCCAGATTTCAATGTGGCTGAAGAGAAAGTTTATTAATAAGAAAGAAAACATTGAATGAACATTTTAGGGATTATTATTTGGATAAACCGTTCAGGAATTTTGATTATTATAAAAAATATGCGAAGATCTTCGTTGGAAAACGCGTTAATCCATTTTCCACCAAATTTGAATTTTTAATATTTATCATATGATTTTAATGACCGAGAAATGTTATCAGTTGATTTTTGTCTGAATGGTGTGTGTGATGTAATTAAATCACGGCAAAGCGCATAGAGAATGACCTGCGAATTGAGTGTCAAACAAAATAGAGTTATTACTATCGTTATTAATCTACTACAAAGTCAATATTCATTCCATGCTTTATTTTTCGAATATGTTAATTGTTTCGAATATTGTCGAATATTTTCGAATATTTCCAGATAAAAACAGCAGCGTGTTGGTCAAGGAGATTTCTTATCCCGACACCGGAATCTATAAGTGCACTGCCGCCAACTCGGTGGACGAAGCCTCCGCAACAGCTTCCGTATTCATCCAGGAAAACGATCATGGTAAGTTTTGAGGTTTCGTTACAGAAATATTTGTCTTAATTTCGTAGAAATATCAAAGAAAATATCGTGTAGACATTAACACCAAGTCAGTTATTCTATTCTATATAAAGATGGATGAATAAAATCACATGTTAGCTACAAACTACGTACATTTACACCCGTTAACAAGAGGATGGGGATTAGATTAAGAATTGAAATATGTCAAATGGCAAGCCTTAATTCCCTATACTTTCATTGGAAATAATTTTCATTTTCTTCATTTCTTCTGGGGAACCTGTTCGCTACTCAGTATGATTAAATGTTGCAGTTGCCTTTAAATTTTCAGGCGAAATAGCATGTAAAACTTGGAAATGATAATGCAGGTCGTCGTATAAGAATTTGAAATAAAAGATTCGATCACGTCATTTGTTTATAGAACAGTTTTAGAAACAAGAATTGTAAAAATGATATTGAGTCACGTGTGCAAATATAATTCACATAATTCATTCTTATAATATATTATTTCTCTGTGAGTAATTTGATATTTAAAGTGAAAACAGTTTCGAGCTATCTGAAAACTTCTAATTAATTCTTTATGATGTTCATTTTCTAGCTCTTTCCCCGGGCCCTCTTCACGTCTACTACCTGTTCCATCGCGACGGTATCCAGACATTCGAACCCGACACCTGCGGGTTCCGTATGGCCTTCACTGGCGCCAGTACGCTACCGGACACCACGCAGACGCTATGTAGCATCGACCCCGAGACGGAGACGAGAGTCTGTAGCTGGGGCGACGCCCTGAGCGTCGGAGATAGGTACATCTATGCCACCCAACCCACGGAAAACAGGGTAATCGTACTGGATGCCAGGTCACAGAGGATTATTGAGGTATGTCTTTAATCTTTTTCATATCAAATACTCGATCGTAATGAGGTGCTGCTCCGGTGCTGATCCGGATCGGTGCTCCTTTTTAAACCCCTTCATATTGACCTGAAAATATCGTATCATTCATCAACTGTTTGACCCCGTAT
This sequence comes from Eucidaris tribuloides, assembly GCA_001188425.1. Taxonomy (NCBI): domain Eukaryota; kingdom Metazoa; phylum Echinodermata; class Echinoidea; order Cidaroida; family Cidaridae; genus Eucidaris; species Eucidaris tribuloides. The sequence continues at coordinate 97,919 of JZLH01S0174887.1, read as the reverse complement.
CAAATCGGTGGGTCCTCTTCACATCAACTTCTCGTCTCCCGATGTGTTGTCGTGGTTTTGCTTTCCTGCACAGAAGCAAACTTCATTGATCGGAAATAGCCTCCGTGCAATGCATCTTTTACCCTTAATAAATGTCTTACACTCTGCCCACCTGGTGTGCGAGCGGGGAATGTACAATCTGCTGAGGAATATTAATCCGGAGCAGAGTGGGAACACTTCACACTGCACTTGAATGGGAGTTGATCCGGTGCTGCTCCGGCGTCAAATCACCTCCAGAGGTGGTTTGATTTTATCCAAATCAAATTAACCCTGGTTAATTTAGGCCGGGTTAAGTCACTTCACATTGAATTTCAGTCGTGTGTTGATCCGGAGCTGATGCGGAGCTGAGACGGAGACAGATGTCAATGTGAAGGGAATTTAAGATGCCTTCATCGTTCCCAATTTAATCCAAAATTGTATGAACCCTATCGCCGGGCCTCTAAAAACTTACACCGGGTTATATGTCCAGCCAAAATCCAAGATCACTCACAAAATAGTGCCCTTTTAACTAAAATGGTAAAACATTGGGAACTAACATTGAACACAATGTAAAAAAAGAACAAAAGAAAATAAAAACACAAAATGGTCGTCTGATACAATAGTGTACGATGAAATCTAATGTTACGGTGACTCAGACAAAGCGCCTGGTGGAGTCAACCTAGAAACATGGCAGATATATCAGAATTGATTCGTATTTTGGTAAAAAGAGTCATTGTAATAACACCATTAGTGGAAGAGAAAGAGATCCCAACAGTCCCTTTTTGGAGATCGGCTGAGCCCAGGATTTTTTTTTAACAGTGAATCAATTTAGGTCTCCTACTGACCTCATTAGCCGTTTTAGACAAACCTAGTTTAAAAGCATCATATAACAAAGTTTCCAGTTTTAAAAAGTGAAAATAATTAAGCGTCCATTCCATTATTCCCCAATAGACTGCTGTGTTGCAGAATTTTCGTCAGCTGACAATTGTCCCGATTTTTATCTGTAAATATTTTACAAGTGACGGCATAACTGTCTGACGGTCCATCCAAACACTGTCAGATATGACAGATAGCAAAGTTTGACAGTTTTTTCTTTTTATAAAGAGCTTCCGCAATACTATGTAACCTGCCACTATGATACCCTGATAAAGTCGCACATCTGATGAAACATAAACATACAAAGAAAAATACCATGGGTAAAAAAAATCACACTTTTTGCAAAATCAAACTTTTAATTTTTGAGTACACTTCACTTTCATACTTTACATCATTATCGAAATTACGATATTTAGCACTTCCTTTACCTTTGGGTCGTGCGACTTTATCAGGACATCGTGGTGAAAAGTCACATTTAGTGTCTTTTACTTATTTATCATAAATACAATATTCCTTATTTCCTTTCAAACAGGTCATCAGCACCGATAACCAGCCCGTTACTCTCCACTACATCGCGCACGT